>JAHDVE020010646.1:0-44548 GCA_022606495.2 Halesus radiatus
AATAAATAAATAAATAAATAAATAAATAAATAAATAAATAAATAAATAAGGAGGTTATCTGCTGATTTTAAATTTAAAGTTTTTTTAATTTTATAGTGATTCTCCAATTTCTCTAATTTCTCTAATCTAATTCATATACCGTTTTATGCAAAAGACTAGTTCCTGTGTTTTTATTGAAAGTATGGTCTGACGAGATAAGGTGGTTAGCGAGTTCAGAAAAACCAGTACCATTTAAACAACGCAAGTGTTCTTTAACTCTAATGTTAACATTACGTGCGTGCCAGGGAAAAGTTTTTTTTTTCAAAAGGGATTGCATATGCCTAGAGGCATTGTTATCTTGACATTGATCTAAAACACAGGCATTGCGACCAAAAAATCACAAAAATATTAATGGACGACTTGAGTGGCGAAGTGACCTCGGCAAACCGGTCGCCAGAGAGTGGCGTCGCCGACGAGTCGACAGAATGTCGGCTACGTGTTCCTGTGTACGAACCTCTCTGCAGATGTATTGCGGTAGTCGCGAAGATACTAGAGTCGCCGATTGTCGGATACTTGTGTACGAAGGGCCTAAGTATGTAGAACCGGAAAGCAAATACGTTAACACAGCCGGGTCCAATGTTAACAATGTCTATTGCACTGTGTCCTTCCGGTCAACGGTGTCAGCCTTGTCGTTATGCCGAGTGGCCAACACTCGGGGCGCTCGAGTTCGAGAAGAACCGATTGCTTAACAGAACTATCTAACAATATTTTTTGTTAATTAGGACAGTAGTACCTCGATTATGAAGAGGTACTAAAAATCGTCGTAAAAATATGAATTGTATTGAATTTTTCGAGCATTGCTGGCGGAGTCGTCTAAATATCTAAGAATTTTTTGTTAATAAAGTGCCGTCGATTGCAAAGTTAAGTTTAAATTTCGTGTAGGGTGAATCTTTTTTTGTTTATTTGTCGATTTTTTGACAAATACTGATAACTTGGAAACCGGTAAATACGACAACGGATAATCGGGAGTATAGTTTTGCAATAATTTTTAGTAAGAAAATGTACATATATATTTATATATAATTTTCGTCCTTATATTTGAGGAAATATGACACTTTGAAGGAATTTGAGTAAAAGGCTAAAATTTATAAAGCATATATTAGTAAATTCTTGTACAACCCGGAGAAGTTTCGCGTTAAATTCTTTCCTTTGCGCCTGCGAGTGTCACTGCAGCAAGTTAAAAATAAACAACCTCCTCTGCAAGCATTATAAAATAATAATTTCCAGAAACGACTCCTGGAGCTACAGCTAGCTCTGATGATGCCTAATATTTACTCCTAGTTCTCCGGGCATTTTGACATTCGCGCTGCACAAGTGCTCTTTGTCTTTGGGAGTGAACATTTGCACTTTCCGTTTGTGCAGCACAAACAATCTAGAGCTTTAATATTTAAATAGAAGAGAAAACTAATAACTAAAGGGTTCCAGGAACAAAACTCTATTTATATTTCCACGTGGAAATTGTATCTCTCCAGTATCAGTCTAAACACGGTTTAATATTAGCATTTTGAAAATGGAAATAGTCATCCATTTATATTTATTGTTCTCTCGTATAATACTACTTACTCAATCCAGTTTTTGTGGGATACATAACGCAAATATACGCATCCTTAGGCACTGTGAAACAAAAATACTGCCCTGCAAGTAATTTTTGCACAATTATAAAATTCTTGTTATGAAATCAGGAACATAATATTATGCCTCCCTTAAAGGTATTACTTTTTCCGTAAAATGTGAGTTTTATACTTTCCAACACTACCGTTCGGTAAAAGACTAATAGTATATAAAAATACTAAAATTTAAAACTGTTTTAGGAGGAATTCTTCAACAAAGAAACTATACAAATCATATAAAAAAAACATTTTTAGTACTTATATACCTAAACAATATTGTTAATTACATAATATTATATCATAATAAAAATCTTTAAGTATACTGTGAAACATGTGATACTTATAGGTACCTGAATATTTAAAACTAGTAAACAATCATACCTAAAGCCACTTCATTTTTAAGTGCGTTATTTCACCAGAGCGATACCGAGAATATCCTCCACTTCGAAACAGAGTGCAGCACCACAATTTTCAAATTATTTAATTCTGTGGGTAAAACAGCCCGTATCAAACACGTGAATGTTTATTTGTGCTCAAGTGTGCACTCGATGTATGCAAATGGGTGAATGCAGCCGAACCATTATGTTAAACTAGCGTGTATTAATAAATGCCCGCATATTACCCGAATTAAAATTACTAGTTGAAAGGCAGTCAATAATGAAACGGAAAATAAGAATTTGATTCACGTACCAAAACTGGGGAATATCTAATGAAATCATTTTTTTTTTTTTTTAAATATAATATATTTTGTTAAAATATTAGGTGACAAACAGAAAACGATAGAACTGAAATTAGGTTATTTTTCTTTGGTATTCTTTGTCATCAATTTTCTGTTATATCACTGTTCTATTTTATTATTTTCTGTTTAATTATAATAATAATAATAATGTTTTATTTCAGCAGAACAAAGCGGTGAGTGCAATACTCTGTCTGCCATGTAAAAAGAATACATTTTAAGAATAAAAAATTACACGCAGTACAAATATAATGTAAAAACATAAATAATCATTAAATTAAATTAAAATAACATATTTAACACTTATGCTACAGTGGCCTAAGGGAAATTCTCCATCTACGATGTAGGGGCGCGCCCTGCCACTGGGCGACGGCCTGGACAAGAGTGTTTTCCGATCTCCGGTAGCGCTGACTCGTCCCGGCTATTCTGTGGAGCATCAAAGCAGCGAACCCATGCACCCTTCCCTCTGCGAACATCTGCGAGGCGCTGCATCTCCAAGGGAGGCCGAACAGCGCCCTGTAAGCGTGCTTATATTGCACTCGGAGTGTGTCCATGACGCCTTGTGTATATCTTGTCCATAGTTCGCTAGTGTAAAAGCTCATGCAGTATGTCTGGAATAGTTGCTTTTTTACCGGAGGACTGCACCTATTAAATCTTCTGGCGAGCATGTTGGCAAGTACGCAAAGCGCTCTTCTTTGGCGTAATTATGGAAGCAATTTGTATTATACTAACAAGCATCAATTAAAATTTCTGAACAAATACTTCACTTTTTCGTAGGTTCCAATGCGTAAATGATGTCCTTAATAATGTGTGAAATATTATTACTCAATTATTTATTTATTTTATTAGCGAGCTTTTGGGCTTTTACGTGGAATAGTAGGTAAAATTGTGTAAGTATAGAAGTATTTTTATAAACAAGGCAATTATGACTAGTGGCAGTATCATAAGTGGGTTCACATTGTTGTTATTTAACCCTTTCTCACCTTATTAAATTTCTTCAGATAAATAAAATATTTAACGCTAGATTGTGTGTGGTGGAATTATTTGCAAATTTTAGGTATATAAATTTTTTTTTTTACTTATTGTTTAGGAAACATTCAAAGACATTTTAAAATTACTGTGGCTCTGAGTGGTAAATAATTAATTAGTATGTAGACAAATGAAACATTTTTGTTACCTAATAATTTTTTTTATTTATATAAATACATTGAGAAATTTTGGGACGATAAAAACATATACAATATGTACTTTTTGTTTAGAATTTGCTTGTAATATGTAAGAATGTACATTATTCTTTAAATACAAACAATAAAACAAATGAAATAACAATAAATACATTGTGTATTTTACGGTAGTAGAGAAGTCGAATCACAGAATTCCAAACGGAGCGAACATCGGTTTTTGTTTATGATATAAAGTGTGTACGCAGCGAATCCAACCCAACGAAAAAAAATAGTATTGCCAGGGAAAGATCACTAAATCATTTAAAAAAATGAATAGGGTTACTACTTTGTAAATAATTCTCAAAGTTCGTGTATTTTTAAAATTGCTCATGGTGCGAAAGGGTTAACATTGAGATGGAAAGCATGAAGCAAATATTAAAACTTGTACCTAGTTACAATACAAATATTCTGAACCATGAAATTACCATACTGACCACGAAGTTTAACTTATAATATCAAAAGTATGTAGAATAATAATCCAAGTAAATATAAAAAAAAAGTTTTGTAGAGTTTTATCCACTTAATTTCATTTATTTGCTACCGGTTTCGACACATCCGTGTCATTCACTAGCGTTCTTAAAACTAACTTAAATTAGACAAGTACAGAAATAATTATACATTATTAGGTGAGGGTAGTGGGAGTGGTGGTTTGGAGGGGTGGGCCGGCGGTATGAATCAAAATAAAAGGAAACATGATTAACAAAGGTGATTTACAGGGTGCTATTATTTTTTTTACTAAAATAATTACGAAAGTTTCTAAAGCGCACAATTTAAAAGATGTATTTAAATTGTGAATCGTGAGCCTTAGAAACATTAGAAATAAAAAATTAAAAAAAAATTGTAAATAAAATAATAGCACCCTGTAAATCACCTTTGTTAAGCATGGTTCCTTGTTATTTTGACTCATCCCCCCCCTATCCAAATCACCACTCCCACTTACCACTACACTCAACTAATAATGTCTAATTATTTCTGTACTTGTTTAATTTAAGAACGCTAGTGAATGATAGGGACGTGTCGAAACCAGTAGCAAATTAAGTAACAAAAGTACATAGTGGATTCAAAACAAAATGTTTAGAAATTATTACACAGTTAATGCCCAAGAAATAAAATAAATGCAATATATCTACACATATAAGCATAGGGTTAAGTATTATACAAGCCAGTCAAATTATACAATTATAATTATATAACTTGAACTCGGGCTGCTCATAAATCGCCTCGCAAAAACTGAAGGTTTGAAAGGGAAGAAATCTCATAGACATAATTCAAAAAATATCATTTTTTTCGATAATTCATTAGGCTGAACTATTACAGCATTTGGAGCGTCCAAACATTTATTTTATTGAAAGTAGTATTAGTAATTAATAATGACTAAGACTTAACTTCAAAGCCGTTTTCCCAGGAATCGGGTCTTCTGACTTGTGCGGGTTATTACTCATGAACGGAGGTTTCGATCGCTTTCAAAATTTTACAGCGTGTTCTATACATCTAATACCTTTCATGTGAACCTGAAACATCACCATAAAAGCGTTCGTCAAGAAAAAAAATGCTTACTGGTTAATAACTCTGCCATTTTTCAATACTTCCGTAAAAAAAATTGTGTATGCTATTAACAAATTGAGTAAACACATTTATACACATTTTATTTTAATTGGCAATATATGTGTCACTTTTTTGCCGTTTCTGTAAATGTACTTCAGAAAATCGACGAAATCGCGTGAAGCGTCTATAGTCGTTATCAAAGAGAACACAAACCGTTCGGCAATTTTTTGTATAGTTTTCTTTCGCGAGGAACACACGAATATGTTGAAAAGGATACAGGTTATTTTATTCATGTTGTTTCTTAGGTATTGACCTTTTTGTGGTTCTTAGATACTGAGCCTTGGAGAATATAGAGCGATCACTATAAGGATACATATATTTATCACCTATCCGCAGAACCTACTTTGGTGTTTCGCAGCCCTTAGACTAACGAGCCTTCGAGTACTGGGGGTGTGGATGAAGAAAAACAGAGCCGCCATTAATAAATTGGACGGGGAGGTGTGGAGCAGACCCTTCAATAAGGCTGCGATCGACAGAAGGTATTTTCAAGATTTTTTTTGTTAATTGATGATAACATGCATGTTAATGAGTGATGCTTTATAATTACCATAATAATAATAATAATTTATATTTTTATTTATAATTACTTTATAATTCTAGAGATCGACGGGTTCATACTTATTACAAGAAATATCGGGAAGTAGTAGACTCCTTCTTGAACCAACATTTGGATACTGTCAACATGCATCAGCACGGTTTAAGATACTGCAGCTACCAGCTGAACTGGCCACTAAGAATTAATATTTCGACAGCTTGAAGCACGGCGACAGTAGTGACATCTACATAATAATAAAAAATCACCTAAAGGGCGCTTACATATCATCTATAGTCGCCGGTTCTCTCTAATAGAATCATTCACTTCCTGTTGCTCAGCTAGATTAGATTATCTCTCTTTGTTCCGTATATAATTCATATTACTTATTATCTTATTTATTCCTATTGTGTACATTTAATCATAAGCTTCCATAACCGTTAAATAAAGAAATCAACTCCTGTTAACCGCGTGTGAATCGCTCCATTAGTTACAGATCCTAACACACGCTCCTTTGATTTCCACCACATTAAATATTAATACACTCAACTCATATGCATCAATCAAGACGAAATTCCCAGGTACGTTCATTCATAAAATGATAACTGATTCCTAAAATGCTTTCAGAAACACCGGCAATCAGAAATGAGACAATAAAACTATTTTACCTACATTATCTTTTGAATTAAAAACATTTATAAATTACTTCTACTAATTTAAATTAAAAATATTATTATACCGATGCTTCGTGAATAAGTCGGGAAATTCCGTCTCCCTCGTTTTTTTATGTAACACCTCACAAGAGGGCCCCTGTATGTACAGAGCACATACAGGGGAAGTATATCTACCCGGTTGGGCAAAGTTGTGAGGGGGGATAAGGAGGAGGCTGTATGAAGGAATTTGTTAATGCGGGCCTTGAAGAGGCCCGTATTAAATATCGGAGTAAAGACAGATGTCGGTAGCTCGTTCCACAAACGAGCCGATTTACACAAAAACGAGTCGGCGAAACGACCCGTTCTCATGAACCCAACATCAACTGTCACCGATGTTTCGCTTGTATTCGTCGAGTTTCACGCACGTGCACCGGCGCGGATAGAATCAACGCTGCTAGCTCCTTCGAGCAGGCTCCATTGAACTATATGTAGAACAGACTCAACATACCTACATTGCGTCTGTGCATCAGAGATGACAATCGGTCTGTTAAGAACGGATTGTCAATCAGACCAAACGCCCTCCTTTGCACAGAATCAAGCAGGATTATCAAGTATTTGCGAGCTCCAGCCCAGAGGTGACTTCCAAATTCAATTGTTGGACGTACTTGAGATTTGTATAGGATTAGCAGTTGATCACTATTGAAGAATCTGCTAGCCCCACAAATTTGTAAATTTATTAACCTATACGAGATGCCCAGTTTCAAAACCTACCGATCCTTTCGCATCAAACATTTCCCAATATTGGAGATCCAAACTTCTACTGTAGCAGGACAATCGAAATTTTGTTATTACTAAAAAAAATATAGTTACACAAGCATGTATTCCCCACTGAGCAAACAATCCTTAGAAGTGTGACCTATAACGATTTGAATGAAAAATAATGGCGTGAATTTACATAAGACCTTTTGACTTTGAATACTAAGAACTTTGATACTTGAAAAAGTTTAATCAATTGGGAAAATGACCTTACATCTGGCACACTAGACACACCCACAACACGCTTTGGAATATCTCTTCACTGATAAAATAAAATGGCAGAAAAGTAAAAATTTTAATACGTTTTCATTTGTTTATTTAGTTTTTTTTAAGAAACAAACAGCTTTTAATGCAAATATATTTACAAATGAAGTTTAACAAAAGGTAAGCCAACAAAGTTTCTTGTGCTTATAATGGTTAAATACAGATGTTTTATTTATGAAGCTAACAAGATAAAGAAAAAACAAAATAAGAAGGAAGGAGGGAGAAGGGAGAGGAAGAGGAAGATAGGATCGGGACAGGAGATGCGCAATATAATTCAGAATTTCGCAATATCGACATTCTTCACAATTAAATATCGAACCGAAGTAATATGTACGACCAAAAATTGGTGCACGAGTATAAAATGTAGCGAGAGCACCTCCTATCCCGGTCCTATCTTAATTTTCCTCTCCCCCCTTCCTTCTTATTCGCCGATGGCAATTTCAACACTTCGGAATATCTCTTCACTGACAATAATTCCCAATACTTGGTTTGAAAGGTCAGGAATAGAAAAGAATCACGCTCCCCTCTGAATATAAAATATTCAACGCAGCGGTGCATTCAATAATCGAACAGATAGCAGAAGTTCTCTAACAAATCATGTCATTATTTATCGTTAGTTTCTGGCAGGCACACAAAACTGGCATATTAATATAATTCCAAGTCAATATATTTTATTCGGGACTGAAACTAATGTTTTGTCAACGTGAAATGGGTTATGATAAATGACCGGGATATGAGCTTGATAATACACTAAATTCAGTCAACATAATAATAATTAAATTCAATTTTTGGAATAACTTATTAAAACTTATAAACCCTATTGTAATATATTTTTAATCATTGAAGATAATATTAACAACTTGCAATATGAAACATGAAACCAAAAAAACACAGAAAATAAAATGGAGTTGAACCCAGGACATCATGGTCTATCCGGAACCTTGCAATCTAATCCACTGAGCTACAGCTGCCCCAATCCGTTCCATCATTTTTATCGGTATCATACTTCGATTTCTAAAAACTATTAATATCATTTTCAATTAATTGCCATTTATTTTTTTGGCTTCTATCTTTTTATCATGACTACAAGATTCTACCCCAATTTATTTGTAATATTCAGATAGTGTCTCGGATATACCTATCCGAATTTTATATATATGAGACATTTGTTGACTTTTTCTACAATTCTAGGATTATTAATAAATTTTTGGAAAAAACTAATAGAGTTTATAAATCTCAACATGAAATTGAAAAGATAACTGAGTTATATTTTTCTTTTCGGTTTCGTGTTTCATTTTGAGAGTTGTTAATATTATCTTCAATGATTAAAAATATTATAATGAAATAGTTATCCCGATTTGACATTGGGAATGGGAGATTGGGCACAAATAACAAAAATTACAAACAAATATAGAAATAACAAGCTGAAATGTTGTATTAAATCAAATTAAAATGTTCAGTTAAGTATATTGTACTCCCCTGAAGAAAGTTATTTATGTTAAAATGAAAATAAAGCCTAAAACAGAATAAATAGATGTGTACATCATAATTTACATGGGGCTAATTAGAGGTAAAAAAAAGGTCTTCCTAAAAACAATAAATGATTCTAGAAAACCGGATGAAATTTTTATGTAAATAATGTTTGAATCCCAGAGGAGCAGGTGCCCATCTTCGTTTACCGTTCTCTTTCAAATATTAAAATAAAATGGCAGAAAAGTAAAATTGTTAATAGGTTTTCATTTGTGCGCAATATGACGCACAATTTCACAATATCGACATTCTTCACAATGCCCTTTCAAAATATCGAACCGAAGTAATACGTACGACCACAAATTGATGTACGAGTATAAAATGTATCAAGAGCATCTTCTATCCCGATCCTATCTTCCTCTTCCTCTCCCCCCTTCCTTCTTATTTATCTTGTTAGCTTCATAAATAAAACATATGTATTTAACCACTGTTAGCACAAGAAAATTTGTTGGCTTACCTTTTGTTAAACTTCCTTTGTATGTATATTTGTATTAAAAGCTGTTTGTTTCTTACAAATAAATAAATAAATTCTGATAGACTCAGCAGCTTCTGTATCTAAAATGAGAGCTGTAGACTGTTTTGTTTTCGTAATTGACATGACTTGACAGCAAAAACCGACCAAAAATTATTGCTGCACGTGAGAACATCAAACAATCCTAAACTCGTTTGGAGTTTCTATGAAATCGCAACACTTTTCAAAGCAATCCGAAATACGAGCGAGATTTTATTTTATGATAGCGGCAACGGTAAACATCGGACGGCTTATTTCCGGATAACTTCCAACAAATAGACTGCAGCAAAAAATGAAATCCAATCCTCACATTGCCTTCTGGGGTACGAATGGCAGATCTAGGCGATACTGCGCTGGACCATTTCCCATGCCAGATTGGATACGAAACAGTTCTAATGGTGTGTGTGAGTTAACCTTAATCAAAAACAGAAGAGAATAGCCCGTCCATAGCCGGATTAAGAAAATAACGTTGTGATAGTAACAATGAAAGCATTTTGCATCACATCGATAAGAGCGATAAGCTATTTTTCAGGGAGGATGATTCTGACGATTTACGCTGTTTCCCCCTTGCATTTTAAAATATAGACGTCACAACTCATGAAAGAATGTTCGTTTTACTGGAATTTCAATAAAAGGTGCTCCAAATAACTGGCAATCCTTCGGCACCGGTGCACAACCGTACGCCCAACAATTACCAACCAACTTTAGAAAGATTTTTCAGCTTCTGTGTTCCCCCCGTTCTGCTATGCCGCCGTCATAAGCAATAAGGTGTCTATTCAACAAAAATCACAAATATAACTAAATATGAGAAATTTATCACAAATGAATAGAATACATTTCCACATATTTAGTTCAATATGAGATTTTGTTGAATAGACCTTTTTGAATAACGTGTCATTGGCATTGGAACGACAATGTTCTTACGGACACAGCAATGTCATGCGGCAGTGAGCTCTAGAGAGCACTAATTCATAGTTCAATATCGCATAACATGATTGTTCCGGGGGCACGTTATGATGGCAGTATGCGTCTCCCAGATTTATTAATAAAATCACTCATATAATTGTTATTGTGTTTAATTTTTAACTTCATTCAATTTTACAACCAGTTCGAAAATGGCTTTGAACGCCGAAACAACTGTCACGATAATAAAAAAAGTAAAATGCTTGCAGAACTTAATAATAAAATTATGAATACTTATAAAAAAGTTGTAACACTCCTTCTGTTCCATAATAAAAAATGTCCACTAAGGATTCTCAAAGTGTTCTGTAGAAAACAACTTAAAAAAGAATTCTACTTATAATTAAACAGCTTTTGTTGCGTTTCGTAAAAAGGTATTATGAAAATCCACACCACAATAAAATTTAAAACAAAAAAAACCCTTCGTTTTCATTATAAAGAACTCAGAAATCCATTAACAAGAGAGATGGGATCCAATGTTCCAATTGAAAAAGCGAACAAACGAGACATACGTATTAGCAGTAACTAAATAATTTTTTACTCCTGTTTCCACAGATCCACCGAGCAGACAATCTCTAGAAGTGTGACGTACACCGATTTGATAGAAAACTGATTTGGACACTTTACATATGATCTTTTGACTGCTGGCTACAGACAGACCAATGAAATTGATTATTTAATTATTTTTCAGTCTCTATTATCTTGTTTTTATAAACAATAATTATCAGCCTGAAACACTCATCCAAATTGAAAAAAATCTTTCCGAGCAAAGATAAATGTCGCCGACAGGACTCGAACCTGCACCCTTCTGATGTCCGGTCAGATGCTCTACCGTTGAGCTACGTCGGCTTATCGCAAACCCGCCAAGTTAATCAATATATACTATAGTGTTTCATTAAATAATTACTGTTTTTATTATATTTTCACCTGTAAACAACCAACTTTATTAGTATGAGAAAGGCTTGTAACGGCTAAATCCCTCAAATAGATGGCGTCGAGACAAATTATGTCTACATTTTATTGGTGAAAATTATTATCTATTATCTTGCTCTACTTTCATTTGCACCTACTTTATATTTGATTATTTACACCCTTTACCTACTAAATTGTTATATTATAATATCTAGTCTGGTACTCGTGAATATTTTAAATTATGGTTTTAATTTGCATGCATGTAATATATGTTATTTTCTAATAATATTTTGTGTAGATTTTCTTGCTATTTTGATATTTATTATTTACATTTGATTATTTATACCCCTAGTTTATTCTTAATTGTTATATAGTAATCTAAATTCACATTCTTTTATGTCATAGTTTTAATGTGCATATATATACTATAATAACAGATATACTATATAGTAGGGGTCCTGTTATTTTACAATTACATTAGGTTAAGTTAGTTAATGTAAAGCGCACCTGAGGTGAACCTTCAGAAAACTGCACTATATAAATTAACTCTTATATAGTGCAGATAAATTAACTCTGAAAAATGGTAAAAAATATACATAAATAAGTATTATCTGTCATTCAAGAAAGAATTTCGATTTTTGAAAATGTTTGATCAATGTCACCATAAGTAAGCTAAAATTGGACTTACTTCGCGCACACTGAAACGCCCTCAACACAATTCTATCCGTGTATCTCTCCAGAGCACAGATCGAACACAGTTAGTCTTGTAAGTTTGCAAAGGGGTTTAAATCCGCGAGTAGTTTTTCCAGTTCGCTCCGTCGAGTATCTGCGAATCTGGAATCGAAATCCCACGCTAAGTCTTCGGATCGCTCATATTGGAATATGTATTCCGAAACCAATCGCTTCCCTGACGGCCGGAGATTTATTGGAATCCGATAGGACTGATGCGGGATCCGACCTAAGGAACTTTCAACTCAACCGTTCTCGTGAATATGAAAAAAAATCCACTAAAACTTGGACGGTTATAATCGTGTTTTGATTAACGAGAACCCTTGAACTGACCTTTTCGAATACTTGTTAAATTAATAGCATAAAATTAAATAAATGATTTAAATGAAAAAATGTTCTTGTTTTAAGCCACTTTATTATATTTACATATAAACAGTTTATGTGTACATTCCTGAAGAAGGTATATAATTAAAATGAAATGGCTTAAAACAGAAACATTTTTCATTTAAATTATAATGTCAAGCCACAAAGTGATTGCTTCCTTCGATGTATTAAAAAAATGAATTAAAAATTGCTTTGTATTCACCACTTTATTAATATACACATATCAACATGTTTCGAAAGCGATACATTCTTCAACAGGAAATATATACAATACTAAAAAATAAAAACGTAGGAACAGATAAATTATAAACATAAACAAAAATTGATTAAAGTTGGTAAGTAATTAATAAAAAAGTATTTTAAAATATTGAATAACAAATTAATATTATTTATTCCTGATGAAGAAAGCATAATTTCGTAACACGTTATGTGTATATTAATAAAGTGGTGAATACAAAGTAATTTTTAATTAATTTATTAATGATGACGTCAGAAAGTGAATACCAATATTTTAAATAAATTATTACTTATACGTACAGCACGATCATTGACTAATTAAATTTTACGTTTAGTTTCATTCTCAATGAAATGTTCCAGGTAAATTGTTCCGCTTCCCACGTTCATCATTTGAAGTATCAAGTATCTGCGTCCTTCAATAAAAAAAGTGTTTACTTCAAGAACGCTTTTATTAAATTTGAACAATTGGGTAAGAAATCCATGGCTTTTATGAGTGCTACTGTTCTTAAAGCAATCCCTCATTAACACGTCTGGAAGTAGATAATAGAATACAACCCAAAGAATCTGTATGGCTAATTGCGCAAAGACACCATGGCGCACTGGACTTAATTTAATTATTAATCAAAAAAATACATAATTAGTAAATTTTACAGTAAGTGTAAGAAAATAAATATAGAAATAATTTGGGCATTTAGAGCGAATTAACGAAGAAAGGAGTGTAAGAAGAATATATGACGCGAATTAAAATGGTAAAAGCCGGGGACGACCGAGGAAGGCATGGGACGATAAGTGAATCAATGACTGGAGTCGGGCCATGTCAGAAGTCGGAATAATGGAAGAGAATGTACGAGACGATGCATGAATGAGAATAAACCAAGAAGTGTATGCCAAGATCGAGTTCGTCCGTTCTTTCTGCCTACCCCTGCGGTGAAACGGCGGGATGGTTAGTTATTTAATTATTTAGAAATAATTGTCTATATATATATATAAAGATTTGGTATACTCGTACACCACCTCACTAGGCTGAGACTGTTCCGAGGTGACAGAAATTAAAAGAATTTTAATATCCTAAATTATGAGATGAGATTAAAAAAGAGAAATGAGGAAAGGGGAGGAAAATATAGCGTGAAGTTTATATGTACCATAGGTATGTAATTTCATTTTTTATGTTACAATCACGAAGAAAAGAAACGATAGTAGGACCCGTCTGGTCTTTAAAACAATTCTGGGAATAAGATACGGAACCTCCAGTAGATCAATCACTTGAATCATATAGCGCACACTCTCGCATTTCTAACAATAATATAATATTTTGACGAGGAGAAAGTTCATAAAGCGAAGTGAAACTAGAAAACGTGATGTTTACTTTGAGAAAGCTAAAAATACAAAAATCGATTGGAAGCTAATAAGTGTGGTTTTATCAGAAAAATAAACGTCATCAAAACTAAACTTCTAATGAGGTGTGAAAATATTGGTCAAGTAAAATTGTTTTCGTATTTTACCGATACAGAAACGCGACATCAAAATATATTAATAACCAAGGTGACAAATTCAATAACATCAAGGACAAAAGTCATGTCCGTGCCAAATAAATCAAGCGATAAACGGTCACGTTGGATAAATTACTTTCAGATACCGGGTAATACGGAGTTTTATCTCCAAGTGTTAGGAATAAATCAATTTAACCTCCGCCGAGCACTCGCGACACCTTTGTCGAATTATTAAATTTTTCAGTGTCCGACCACACTTAACTGAATAACCTGGCCTCCGACATGGGGATGGTAAATTGGCAAATTTCGGTGTCATTATATTCTTCCGACGCCCGAATGCTTTTGGCCACTGACAACAAATGTATTTACAAATTTGCGCATAAATTACCAGACCGAAATGTGTCCACCTGCACCATTGTGTAATAAAATTATGGAGGCTGTGTGGAATAAAATTACACACAGGCTTTTCAGTTATTCACCTAAGCGCGACACGCTAATTGGACGCATTAGTGGAAATTACTATTGCACGGTATCGACTGAAATATGGTCTGCGTGAAACGATTAAAGTATTAATTTAGCCTAAACAGTCAATTAATTCACTCGCCGCTCATAATTTATTGAGTGATTAATACAGAATAATCGCTGGGCAAAGTACCAACGAAAAATAATAACTATAACGAAGCCGGACCCTCGTGTTATATAAAGGAAAGTTGATTCGATGAGAAAACTACAATATACCGTAAGAAAAATGTTATTTCAACAGAATGGAACATTTGGAGTGGTCTGGCTCTGGAGTGAAGTACGTATTCGGAATAAATAATACACTCAATTTGTAATAATACAAGAATGAAAACATCAATTTGAGATTGACAAAAAGGAAAAAGGCGAAAACTCCCGTCCTTTTCATATTTTATTACTTGTTCCAACACTTGAAGATATAATAGGGATAAGAGAATAATAATTGGAATTTAAAATATTTGCACTTGAAAATCGTGACGCAAATTTTCAGGCGATCTTTTTGTTGTAAAAACGTGAATCAAATCAATTTATCAAAGAATCCATCTTCAAAGGAACTTTAGCACCTCGCCGATTTAAAATAAAGGAGCTTTCTGAGAAAAATCGCCTCATTTCCATTCGAAAGGCCTCCTTTTTAACTAGGCTGAGCTCAATAACAGGGCCTAATAAATCCCCGCAGACCTCTCGGAAATCCATTTTGGCCAAATTGATTGTGCTTTAAAACATCACACGCTAATGGAATGCTGTTTTTACCGTGGCTTTTCCCACCCAGCGGAAATACAAGGAACAGGGGAAACGAAATATAAGAAAACACACAAAAAAATAAATATTTTACGATTTTAGATCGTGGACCTACTTAAGTGGGTTTATTCTTTATATTATCCACTTGTTTATCTCTCATTAAAGTTTATACGCGTGCCAAGAGAACCTACCTACTACCAATTACTCTTTGGGTATACCGTCAAAGATTGTGAAGCCCCGTATTTTTATTCTGAAGAATCATCACGTGACTACAACTTTATCCGAAAGAAATACATAAGTAACATCAAATCAAGAAATATAATTTATATACTACTTTAAATATAAAGCAGAAAATCTGTTTGAATATCGCACTAAAAGAACTTGTACAGCGAGTAGGGGCATCCTAATATTTGCAAAGACTTTCTGTCAGGTATTTAAGGCGGTATTGTTGTCTAGGAATTTGGAAAAATCTTTTTAGAATTTGGTGCATTTCATTATACTCCTAAATAGTCTGTCCAAACCGTTTAGCAATATTCATAACTTTAGCTGAGTTACAGAATTTAGAGAATTGCCAGGGAATGCGGCCGAAACGCAGCTGTGGGAATGGCTGTGAGTAAACTTCAGTAAACTGTTTTTTACCGCTGGTAGCAGAATTGGGGCGATACCATTTTCACTTTTTTATCTGTGGTAAAAAAATGTATGGTAAAAAAATCTAGTTAAAAACCAAAAAAAATGTATGGCATGCCGTTGCTTTGTGAAAACAAATATTAACTGTCGAATCTGCTACCAATGATCACAAACCTCATAAAGATTAAGAATATATTGGTTTTTATTCAGATATCTACGACTTCCGGAAGACTGGTTACCATTAAAGGGGTGTTTTCTGCCAACCGTTGTATTCAAATATGCGAAACCAAATGTCAATGTTTTTTTTTTTACAAAATTTGTACAAGTTGTAAAAATTTTCAAAATAAAAACTTTAATTATTTTGAAATTATTGAATCCTAAAAATTATCTCCAAAATAGCGTCCTAGACAGCAATGCCGCCTTAAGGCGATCCACCGGCTAAAATTCCAACGAAATTACGCGCTCCTTATGCAGGTAGCGACAAGGTTGAAAGTCCCGCTTAACATCGGTCGCATGTTTCGATTTACGCAAAAAAACCACCAACAAAATGCGTGCTTTATTCTATTCTGTAAAGCACAGACATAATTATTAAATGTTTTACGGTTATATTCTAAAAAAACTTAATTTGCCACAATGCACAATACGACAATATTGGAAAATGGGTTCGTAAGTAGCAGACTTTGCACTTTAAACATTTTATTAATGTCTGATACTTTATTTTTTCTAGGCTTATAAAAAGTCACAACGAAAAAATGCCCGGTTAAACGAAAGGCCAAGGTGTGTTCTACTTGCAGTATTTAATTAAATCATCTATGATATTTCTAGGCCATCAAATTCTCAAACCGAAAACACATGATTTTCCATTACTCCCCTTTGCACCGCCTTAAAGGAGAACTAATTTTAGGTATTCAATTTTTAATTATTAATTATTTTTATTCAGATTTAAAAACCTCATCATAATATTTAATCATTGAAGAAAATAGTATTAACATATCCTTAATGAAAGACGAAACCCGAAAAAAAGGACAGAAAATTTTAGGTAGCTACGTCATTTCCATCATGATCAACGGAATTTTTAAAATACCAATTTACTATCGAAAAATAATTATAAGACGCCTTATAAATCAACAAAAAATACGAAAAAGAGACTTGCAATCTCGGAGGAAGCCGGAAGTAAAACGGAGTTCTTCATTAATATTATATAGGTGAAAGGATCAGAATTGGTTAGCCAATGTTTACGTTTTGAAGTTTAGATATTTATGAAAGAGGCAGTTATCACAAACGAGGTACCTAGTATTTACGGGAGATTTATTGGAATTTACAAGTGACAGGTCCTGTCATCTTCTCGTATTTCAGATGTGTTCCAGTACTCAACGGGATGAACATACATAGCGGGAATGTTCGTACAATAACAAATAGTCCCTTTAACAGATCTCCTCTGATACGGAGGCTATTGATGGATGGGGATTCCTGGAAATCGGAATTAAAACAATATTTATGTCCGTTCAAGACTACCTGTCGATAATATTGGCACAGATTATTTATGTTGTATGGAATGTATTTTTTATCTGATAAAATCTATAAGCAATATCTAAACAAAATACAGGTAGACATCGTAAAAACGTGAGTAGTATTTATTGAAAATCTAAAAGACGTAATTTGTATTAATTAAAATTTTCTGGTGGTTTGCTAATACGAGTACATATATCAGGGATTGTCGATATGTTTTTATATTGTTGCTGTGTTTATAGACAGCCGTATCGGCCATGGTAGCTGTACATTTTTTTTTAACTTTAACAAAAACGTAATACAAAAAAGTCCCGTTAAACCACTTTTTTAGTTTTTCCTTCAAAAGATTTGTATTCACTTATTATTAATAAATTAATTAAAAATTACTTTGTAAACACCACTATTTTAATATATAAATATAAACATGTTTCAAAATCGAAGGTTTCCTTACCAGGACATACAGAATATACTTTTATTAACTTTTTAGTTGTTTGACTAACGGGTACTTGTCATTCAAAACCTAATAATAAATTTACAGTTATGGTGCTATATATATATGTGAAATTTTTTAAAAACATATGTAACAAACATAAATCTTTAAAATATAAGTGTTTCATAATAATCCTACAATTTTTTTTTAAATAAATAAATCGTATTGGACATAAAATAATATTTCCTAATTATCAAATACAAACACTTTTTTGTGATATATCCCCTCAAGAGCACTTAAATATGCAAAAAAATAAAATCAAAGCTATAACTACGAAAATTAGGAAAATTAGATAAAAGTTAATAATAGTTTGATAATTAACAGTAAGAATAATAAAAAGAAACTAGAACAACTTAATATTTACATATTTTGAATAAAATGAATTCACCAAATTACCAAAAAAAACGATAAACGACAAAAAAAAGCGATACCTGGGGACATGCGAAACTAACTTAAAACGTAAACATCGCAAAAACACCGCTAAGGAGTTTCGTAAAGACAATATCCATCGTTCCCCGTATACCTATTTATTTTAAATAAGAATTTGCCATTTCATATGCAAAAGGACGCGTTATTCCCTATTTTCGTTTCGCCACATACACAAGATTTGCCACATTCGCTGGGAAATCCAATAATACGAAAAACAAGAATACCGTGTAAAAAGGAGCGTAGTAGACATTTGCATTTCAACTAGAAATATCAAAAAATAAATTCATTACTGAGGCGTCTCCCCCGACGATTCCACAACTCGGTCGAGTGCGACAATTGTGAACATACACCGACAACTTGCGAATCAGCTAAAGCAAAATATGCTACATGAAATCTTCGGGTCCTAAGTACAATGATTTATTTGAATAGTGTGCCAAATTTCAAGTCTAATACTGGAGGTAATAATAATGGGGGTTCGAGTATGGGTAGGGGTAGGGGTAGGGGTAGAGGTAGAGGTAGGGGTAGAGGTAAGAGTAGGGATAGGGTTAGGGATACGGGTAGTGGTAGGGATACGGGTAGGGGTAGGGGTAGGGGTAGGGGTAAGGGTAGGGGTAGGGGTAGGGGTAGGGATAGGGGTAGGGGTAGGGGTAAGGATAGGGGTAGGGGTAGGGGTAGGGGTAGGGGTAGGGGTAGGGGTAGGGGTAGGTATAGGGATAGGGGTAGGGGTAGGGATAACACATCAGAAGAGAGTATTCACTATGCACTGTACGTTAATGTGTTAATAGATAATGAAAGCAACTAATTTCACCATGACTGTCGCTCCACGCGTCTGCATAGCTCGGTGTTGGTAGATGTGAATAGACCTTTAATTAAAGCGTTTTTATAGTATTTTGTTTGTTGGATTTAAAATGAATTGATTAGTTAAAAAATTATTATACTGTGTTTTATTTTTTTTTTAATTGGTATTGCGTTTTTAACCATTTAGATGAAAATTCCCGCAATATCCTCCCTTTGGGCGGGGATTTACCCATCACTAACTGACTTAGTGTATCATTATGCCATCATAATTCATATCACAGTAAGCAACTATCACGCGATTTCTCTGCAGGGGTTAGCAGAGGTGATAAAAAGCCAAAAAAACTTTTTGATACAAACGCCTTGCTTAATTAATTTATTCTGTTCTGTTGTTCTGACTTATGGACACTCGAGCCGTGTATTACTCAAGTACTTGATTTATTTGATCGAGTCGTGTTTTTTTTCAACCTATCGGCTCAAAATGTTTAAACCATCCGTTATTTTGTTAACCTTGTTAATAATGGTTACATCAGCCCTGCATTATTCTCAGATTTCCAAGTTCGTAATACGGTCTAGGGTGGTTTTACCACACGTGCCCCCCGGGGATAAAGAAGGTAGTGTGTTTAGAAACCAGGTTTGAAGAGCGTAGATGGGATAAGTGGCGACAATTGCCTTAAAAACAACTCTCGCTTGATGGGGAGGAAAATACACTACATTTCGTCGTCAGTTCAATGGACCTTCATTTCCCAAACACTTTCCCGGGGAGATTGTTTTTCTTTATTCCAAAAAAGTTTGCCATTATCAGATGGCACGTAAGAATACCTTTTTGATGAAAGGCGTGCCGTTCGGAAAATATGTCTTTTCAAAGATATTTTTCGATTTGTACTATTTCTCGGAAAGAAAAATAATATCGAGGGTGCCTCAAAATACTCAATAAATCTCGAGTTTCACATATCAAGGACCATTTATTATCGGGTGCAGGAAATATTTCGAGTTGAGGTTAAAATATGTAGGAACATAAAAGCCTTAACCAATTTGGTATAAAAACACTTGTCTACAAGATGTTCGAGTCGGGAAATGTAAATTTTCCTTATTATATTTTAGTATCGCATGTCACACGAGGAAAAAATTGCATTACTCATCACAGGCATCGGGCGAAACCCTCAAAATTTATAGGGCCGTAAAACTACATAGTACAACCCATAAGCCTAAACCACAAGCCTCGGGAAAACCGTAAAGTAGAGCCTCCCAGAATAAAGGGTATTCCCCAACAAAGTCTCTGTTACTCAACACGTGAAAGCGAAAATTTCTTTTGTCTTACTGGCAAATAATACCAGAAAAGGTTATATTGTATTCTGATAATATTTTCCATATAAGTGGTAATTTTAGAAAAATCAGAGCTAGGAGGTTTATAAGGACTACACCAAAATAATATATTTGAAGAGCTTTGAAATTGAATCACTTAATAGAATAGAATATAATATATGGTGTCGGCAGAGTGAACTTTCCAATGTTCTAAGGTAAAAGTATTTTGGTACGCAAGTATTGCAAAAAATTCAAATCGTATGAATAAAAAACAGCAGACTGGCATCTAAATGGGTTCAGGAACCATAACTGGACTTCACGACTTGATCCGATATGGTACTGAAGGCTGCCATTATACGTTAAATCTACGGGAAGGAGACAAAAACATTTCCAGGGAGGATACTTTAACAAAGTAAGGTAGAATTCCACAGCCCGCTGCCCGGGTAGCAGAAAGCGGCAAGGGAGGAGTATACGGAGATACGGAATCGGGCGGGTTCTCACGGGGTTATGATCCAAGAATGATGGATGTCTCCAACACCGCCGAGGAGCATCGCGCTAGAAGTGGCTGAGAAAATGAAAAATATTTTACGATTTTTCATATTTAATTCAGGAGACCCGCTGTGCAAAAACTTGTCGGAAAAACAAATGGTCGGAACACTTATTCGAGAGATCAAATTTAGGGGAAAATGAAAATTAATTTTATCCACGGCGTAGACAAGGGAGTTTTTGTTGACTTACGAAGGTAGTTTTCTCACCATAAACCTACGCGAGTACACAACCATTGTCATTTAAAAAATCTTATATATTAAAACAAAAAGTACACAATTCGCACGCACAGCACATAAAGACCTCTTGAAACCGGTTTTTTGAAATTTCAAAAGCTTTCTATAATTTCTACAGCAACTATTTTGAGCATTTAACGACATTACCGTCATCAGTTATTAACAATTAAATTATAATTAATAGGTAGTGTGTTTAATTCGTAGAATTCTATTTAACTTAATTTTTAATTTAAAGAAAATCAAATTAAATAATACCATTATTAAGTTCTGCAAGAATTTTAGTTTTTTTTTTATTATTGCTGTTTAGGGGTAAGAAGCCATTTTCAAACTGTGGTTAGGTCGCATTGAGATGATTTTTTTTATTATTTATTATTATTATTATTATTATAAACCAAAAATACACAATAACATGGCGTTTAGTAAGTGTAAGAAAATACATACATAGATAATTTCTATATTTACAAATAAAAATATAAAGATTTGGTATAAACCACGTCACTAGGCTAAGCCTGTTCTTATATTATTTTACATTATTATATAGCCTATTCTTAAATATATAACCTGACTTACTTATGTTTTTTAGATTTTTTTTATTTACCGCCCACCAATTTTTTTTTTAATTTTAAGAACTCAAGAATAAAATGATTAAATTTGATTTTGTCATTTTTTTTATTTTATTAATTTAAAGGTAAAAAAATAAGTAAAAACACTATTTTATTTGATAATTTTCAATAAGAAAAAAAAAGAGTTAAAATCTACTTAGGCGAAACCGGGTTCTCCTCTAAATGTGGGTTTGCAACCTCAAATACAAAATAAGAATACCGACTTGTACAATGTGAAGCTTGTATGTATTTTCTCGTGAAAGTATAAACCGTGCATATGTGTATCATATTATAATCACGAATCATGGTTCCTTCTTGTTTGTGGCACATTGTTCTTACACTGAATATGCAAATACAGCCTGAGAGACGAGTTGATGATCACCTCCCATGCCGAGAAGCCTTGGAATGTATGGTTCCATCGACGCTATTCTCTGACAAGCGAATATTCCCTCTCCGACAACTCTGAGGTCTGAAGGTGAGAAGGTGTTTATGGACCAGCGAAGTTAGGCACTGAACAAAAAATCTCTAGAAGTGTGATCTCTAACGATTTGAAAGAAAAACTTGTGTCGCCAATTCACATAAGATCTTTCTTATAAAAATAATAAAATCATTTATTTGTCAATAAGTTATTTTTACAAATTATATAATTTTAGCAATTGACAAAATGGTCACTGCTCAGCAATACATTCCGGAGCCCGAAGTTCAGCTGTTGTGCGGTTGACTGTACAGTTAGCAACCGTTAGTTAGTAAAGTTGGTTTTAGCGAGATGTCGACCTTCGAATAGATAGTGGCAATTCATTCCAAAGTTTTGTTGAGGAATAACTGTAACTACCCTCAAATACGACAGTTCTATATCTGGGGAGAACAAGTAAACGGTATTTTTGGCGTGTATTCTATGCATGAGAGTCACGGGACCACTGCAGTTTATCAAACAGATGGGTAGGATTAATCAAATTGTACATTTGACACATTTGATATAACTTCGTTCTGTTCGACATACCCAGTATCCTATGTCGATAAAGGTAAGGCGAGATATGATCGCGTCTCGGTACATTATAGCAATATCGGACACATGCATGCAGGACACGTTGCAAATTTTTTTGTTTTTTTTTTTAGTAAATTTTTCGGTAAAGAGAGACCACACACTGTGTCTCCATAACCGAATATTGAAAGAATAAGACTATCGGTAATAATCGTACGTACTTTTATCTATACCACTGTATGTTCCAGTGTAGTGGATGCTCTCAGTGTCAGAATCGAAACGTTGCTTGAAATGGCTTTAGCTACGTTTAGTGACCAGATCTGAATGCCAACCTTCATTTACCCCATCGCTTTCCCTCCCCCACTCCCTTAAGGCTCACAAAATACCTCAATTGGGGATTCCATACACTCCAACTGACTTCGGACAGTTGGGAGTCTTATGCGAGATTCGCATTTAAAAAATACCAAATTAAAAGATAACTAACGCCAAATTACGTAAGAACTTTCGACTTGTGGGCCCCAGACAAAAGAATGAGAATGACAACCTATTCGTTATTAAAGAAATGGTTGATCAATTTTAGACAAATAAAAGTTTAACATACTTCGGGCGCACAAACACGCCCACGACACACTTTATCGGTTAATCTCTTCAGTGGGCAGAGGTATGCAGGGAGATTGCCCGCTTTATGACGCCGCATAAAACTCCAAAGGCGACAAGTACAGAAAGCACCTAGCTTGCGATTGCAACTCGCACATCGGAGCGATGGTTTTTACTCGATGACTTATACATCATACGCAATACCTATGTTATACGATGTCTAGTTTTTCATAGCTTGAAGCGTAAACTAAAAATTTTACGCTCATATACGGAAGCGTACATCTCAGAAGTTACTCGTTGTTTTATTTGTATGATACCGCAGAAGAGAGAAGAGTTCAAACAACTTTAACGCGGGTTGCCTTGACATAACATGCGGTTTATGGTCATGGTAACATACGTTTAAAGATGTACACGCATGTCAATGATCGATGTTTGATATTTGATGTGATACCGCAAAAGAGTTCCAATTGTACGGAGACAGTGCAACTACGACATTCCCATATGGAGAACGTTGTGTGGTTGAAGGAAAAGAGGGAGGTTGAAAAGATGCGAAAGAAGTGCCTGCCTGGTCATTCAGAGCCGGTCACTAAAACTCTGGAAATGTCAGAGAGTTCAGGAATATTTCAACACTAAAATTATTATACTCTACCTTAGTTCGAAGTTAAGTCGAATATCATTCTACATCACTATAAAATCCACTCCGATTCCACTGAAAAAGTTCAACATAATTTGTAAGATATATTAACTATAAACTTGGACTATATAAATAACAATTACTAAATTAAAAAAATAAAATTATCAAAACTCCCAGATAAAAGACTTATTTCTGGATTGACTATTATTTTTTTAAATTGTCAATATTATTATAGGCAGCCCTACTACTACATGATGAAAAATTTTATTCAACTGTAACAATAATTTCAGAACTGAGTCATTTAAAAACTCGCTTTTACCTAGACTCCATGCAGAATGTAGTACATTCTCAGATAATTGTTGTTGTATCTTGTGAATACGATTGATACTATCGATGTACCTACTAAAATATATTTTACACCTGTACCACTATTTTAATTTATTTTTTCTCATTAAATATGTAAAAACTCCTAAAGGACGTATACAAAATAATAAATAAACATAACTACAGGCTAATTTGAAGCAGCATTTCGATTCTGGATGGTGGTTTGACAGCGAAAATCTCTAAACAAAGAAACGAAGAAACATTCATTTGACAATTTTATTCCATTCCAAACAGTTATTTTTTTTCAAACATATCTAGATAATAAAGTTCTTAAGTAGGTACCTACTTATGTTTTCCACTTTGAAAGTATTCTACTCAAGAAAACCTTCTTTTTTGAATATGTAATCCGTGGCTAACCAGAGTGGTATATCTAAAGGCTAATCTCAGTACAACATGGCGGGATCAATGTTTTTCATACTAATTTTAAAACGTTATATCAACAGTTTTACATATTAGATTTAATTTGAACTTCTCTATAAACCCTCCCGGCACTAATAAGAACAAACTGTGCTAATTTCATTAAAACCGGTCGATTAATTTTTGAGAAAATCGAGGACACACAGCCAAACATTCATTTTTATATATAAAGATAATTGCTTTATCGAACGAGTTTTAAAAAAACTTTTGGTAATAACTTTAAGAACTATTCGAATTTTAAAATGTATTACATGTATGTATATTAAATAAAAGAAATTGCTATTATTTTGAATGGCTAAATGTCAAAATATTCCAAATTAGCGCATATCCCAATCACCCACGACTCATTCTATGAGTCTAGTATAATAGTAAAGATAATATCTGGATAAAATTGGTTCCAAATTATATTGAACTAGCTCAGCGGTTCATAAACCTAAAACTTCTTATTATAATTAAAGACATCAATCAAACCCAACTACTAAACTAAAACAACCAAAACTATAAACTGTAACAGACAGACAAAAAACGATTGATCTAAAATGTGTACACAAGATCTGACGTTGAATAATCGGAATACTCGTACTGCAAGTCATAAATCTCCGTATTCCTCCCAAACGAACTCTACAAAAATAAATTTTTCACTTAACCCGGGGACAATCCGATTATCTTTGCACCACGAATACAACGTCTAGGGAACAACAATATTTCGAATTATTACTTCAGGATGAACCTTTTTTATTGCTTTCATTTTAGTCTCGGTTACTTTTAATGTTACAAAATACGTTTTTTTTAAGATATTTATTATATCTAATTAACAAAACTGTTAACATGGTAATAATAGTGTGGATGTAAGTATTAAAAAGTGTTTTTTTTATTTATTTATATAATCCTTTTAGTTTTTTTTTTTAATTAATACCTCCCAAATTGAGATATTATCGTGTTTAGAGAGGGAGTATTAACGTGTATTCTTACACATTTAATAATTTTAAGATGATGCATGAACTTGATATTCTGGCGTACAGTAATTTAAAAAAATAAATTATAATGAATTTTTTATAAGGAATAGCTTTCTATATGACTTTCGTAAATATGATCATTTTTTTGAACACCAAAAACGATTCACTGATTTCCCATCAAAACACAACGCAAAATACACACACTTTCCTTTATCTTCTCTAAACACCGTTAATTCCCCTAATTATGTGAAGAATGTTTTTAATTTTCTATCTGAACATAGGCTCTCTATTTGCTCAAGTGATGAGAGAACCGTTGCCATTTCCATTTACCAAACTGCATCATTCTCTCATTCATTTTCAGTACAACCATTGTCTTTGAAACGAACTGCCCTGTGGCGAACGGAATGCTCCTTCAAAGCACATAAATAAATTGGGGGTATGTAAATTAATTTACAATATTATTTTTAAATGATAAACTAATTTTTATAAGACAATATTTTTTATGCACAGAACAAATGGTAACAAATTATTATAAGCAATAATTATTAACCTGAAAAATCATACAAATTGAATAATCTTCCGAGAAAACCTAGTGAGAGAGTTAGCACTTACAATGCCTTTCCCAAAAAATAAAGATGGTTGTTTCTAGTGAGAAAAAATGTAATAAGCAATGATTGTTGCCTGAAGAACTAAGTACATGTTGACTAGTTTGGCGGGTAAGGAATAACCTGCCGTAGCTCAGTGGTAGAGCACTTGTCCGGTAAACGAAAGGTCGCGGGTTCGTATCCCGTCGGCAGCATGTATTTTTTCTCGGAAGATTATTCAAATTGTATGATTTTTCAGGTTAATAATTATTGCTTATAATAATTTGTTATAATTTACAATAAATTAAACTTTTTTTATATGGGAAAGATATCAAGAAATTTTAATACTAGAGTTAAAGAGCACCTAGGGTGTTTAAGTAATAATAATTATTCCGAATGTGCAAACAATATTTTGGAAACAAATCATTCACTTGACGTAAATAAAGGATTAAATTTTTTACATATGAGTACAACTTTACAATTAGATAAACTTGAAATTTGAGATATTAGAAAAAGTGTTAATAGTCAATTAAATATTATTAATAATTAAAAAAAGCTAACTCTTAAATTTATTTTCACATTAAAAACTGTAATTGGAATATTAATAATATAAATTTAATTAATAATAACTATTATTGTACTATTATAATGCCTTGTTATTTCCTTGATTGTAATTATGTTAATAAAAAAATATACTTTTTTTTAATTACTACTATAAATTTATGATTTAATATATATAAAAAAAATCAAATAATATTTTACATTTCTTGGCTACTTTCATCACTTACTGTTAATTTTTGTGTATGTTTGTGTTTTGTCTTTTCTTACATTATCATTTTCTATGTTCATCATTTGTCTAGATGGTTTGGGCACGTAGAGCGAATGAACGGAGAAAGGGGGGTAAGAAGAATGTATGACGCGAATGTGAATGGAAGAAGAAGCCGGGGACGGCCGACGAAGACATGGCACGAGCAAGTGAATCAAATACTTGAGTCGGGCCATGTCTAAAGTCAGAATAATAGAAGAGAATGTATGAGACGATGTATGAATGTGAATGAAACGAGAAGTGTACGCTAAGATCGAGTTGTTTGGCGGTTTTATATATTAACAACAGTGGTATAAACAAAGTAATTCTAATTCATTTATAAATAAGTAAGACTCGATTTATAAATAAGTGCCCTCCCTACTTAACATCTAAATCTTCATACAAAAAATTGAAATTTTGAAAAAAATAAAAATCATTTTCGGTTTCAACAACATCAATAACGTCGTATTTTTCAATCTTAGCACTCTAGCTCACTAAAAAGTCACGAGCCGCCACGGAGTAAGAGTACCATGTTTTAGTTTGAGCCAAATATTCTATAAACGTTTGGACTGTATGTTTCTTCGTGGTATTTATATATTTTTAATAAAATATTTGCCCTTATTCGAGATTTTTGTATTAAAAATAAACGACGCAAAAACGGGTAGCAGTAAAGGGGTTTAGTTAAATTAATTTCCTGTTTTACGGAGTACGGGTCGCTACGACAGAAAAAATCGTATATAAAGTCTTCATTTTCCATTGATCCTACATTTTCATTCGGCGATGAAAATAGCCACGCTATAAAAATGGAAATGAATAAAATTTATCATTGCAGAAAGGATAAAATCGACGTAAAGTGTGACATTCCACGACTCTTGAAAATTACCCGCTAAAAGTCTGGTTTTTGGTCCACGCTTTAAGACGCAATCTCAAAACTAAATTCACTTTTAAAGAAATCGTGCCGTGAATAGAAACAGCCTGAATTTAAATATAAATTTACAAAATTAAATGTTTGGAAAAGTATTGTAAAATTCAGTTACTGGAAATCTTACGTTGAAACGAACAAACCACTAATTTACATTAACGATAAAATTTGCTATTAAAAAGCTTTGTAAGCTTTCGTCGCAGAGCTAAACTAGCGTGAGTAAGTATTCAAGAACAAAATCGTTAAATGATTTTACTTGCTACAAAGAAAACCATAAAAAAACTTATTTTCAATTTTGGAAGTTCGAGCCTTTTCTATCTTTAGCCCACACTTCGGACAGTATTGCAGTGCACATCATCAGGATAGATTTGAAGAGTGTATAAATATGTTATAAATGCAGCACTGATACCGTGTCACAGTAGTCACTATTTAATTCTCGGCTTTGTAAGTTGCAACAAAAGCTGGATAATAATAATAATAATCGGATGATTTTTATAGCGCCGTTTTTGTGAAAAATCATCTCAAGGGCGCTGTACAAATCTTACTTCATATTCTTACATTATTCCTATATTACATCTATTACTTTTTTTTTGGACAGGCTATTATTACACATTATTTATAGACCATATAAAGAGATGCAGTTAAATTATCAAAACTAAATACGGCTTGATCTAAGTTTTCACACACGTTAAATTGAGAAAAAAAAAGCTAAATGTATTTATTCCTTACGATATATTGCAAAAAGCTAATACAAATGATAGGAGTTATGTGAGGTTGGGCGGCGGGTGAGGACGGGGGCCGGGGGAACTGATCCACATCCATATCCAATCTTTTTTGTCTTTGTTGGTGACGCCCCTGGGCGGCCTGACTGAACGCTTGGTGTTGGTGTGCCCGTACGCCAGGTAGCGCTTGTCGGCCGGCTTCAGGATCTGGAAAGAGCACACCAGCGTGTCGTCCATTTCTCGCCCCAGCCGGTGGTTTACTTGTCGGGGTCGGACCACAGCAGATCGCAGAGCAGCCTGGTCGGGCACGTCCGAGGGCCGCATGATGCACCGGATCTTGTATATCTTGGATCCCAAGTGTTGACCGCGTAGTGCAATATCTGTCGCCAAAAGACGGTTCCTCATAAAACTCGTTCTATCTCCTTTTCTATTAAGGCCAGATATAGAAAATAACCAGCTTTAGAAAGAGAGATCCCTAAGCTTTCTTTTTGTATCTAA
The DNA here is from genome assembly GCA_022606495.2 of Halesus radiatus. Taxonomy (NCBI): domain Eukaryota; kingdom Metazoa; phylum Arthropoda; class Insecta; order Trichoptera; family Limnephilidae; genus Halesus; species Halesus radiatus. The sequence continues at coordinate 29,529 of JAHDVE020010646.1, forward strand.
AAAATTAACATAGACGCCACCAAATAAATTGAAATAATTCGATGAAACAACATATAGCATTTGGAAAACATTGATCAAGGTTAGAAAATTATATATTTTTTTAACAAAACGAAGTGCAAATACCCTTTACAATGCGATTACCTAATTAGATTTATTTTTTGTTTAAAGTGGTATTTACAGTAATGCGCCCCTGAGGTGATTTTTCACAAAAGCGGCGCTAGAGAAATGGTCCGATTATTATTATTATTATTATTAATATTTTTTAAATTTCGAATTAATTGTAACATTAAAATCTGAAAGGGGCTTTTATCTCCTTTCAAAAACAGTATTTGATTTTTAGATATGTTCAAAAACAGCGAATTTATTTGAAATAAATTATCATGCGGGAATATTTGACGGCATATTAAGGCTCGAGGGGAATGTAAAAATAAATCGCCTCTGTAATTACAGTTACTACTCTGTAGGTGAGCTCGATAAGATTTGTGCCTTGCCAGCACTTAGGCTCGACACTAAAATAATTAATTCTATCCATCACTTAAGTATTAAAATCTGTTACCGTATGAACATTATTCATGTAACAATGCAGTGACTTTTCACTTATGAGTTGGTGTGGCCTTAACAATTTGATGATGTAAAAAGTCAGCACTTTCGCATCCTCGGTACCGCGTGTTCCGCCATTAGGGTTAAGCCTCATACAACCTAACATTAAGCGAGGGGTTAAACTTGTAACCCCGGTCTACTCATCTAAACAATAATTGAAGCGTCGCTGAAAATGAAAAAGCTCTCGTATGTAAAAGTAATTATCCAGGTATTATTATTTATAAGTAATTATAATTCAACGATTAAATTCAAAGCTCTTACATTTCAAAAATATATTCCTCATAATTGTAGAGAAATTATTGATGATTTATGCCGCAGGGGTAGGCAAAGAGGACGGACCGCCAAACAACCCGATCTTGGCATACACTTCTTGCTTCATTCACATTCATACATCGTCTCATACATTCTCTTCTATTATTCCGACTTCTGACATGGCCCGACTCAAGTATTTGATTCAGTTGATCGTCCCTGCTTCTTCTTCCATTCACATTCGCCATATATTCTCCTTACACTCCTTTCTTCGTTCATTCGCTCTACATCCCCAAACCATTTTCAGCGTCCCTTTCTTAATCTTGCTCATGCCACGCACATCAGCCTTGCATTCATCACGAATCTCAATATTTATATTATTTATTAGAAATTTTTAATTTAAATAATGTCACAGACGAGCATTATTTATTTGTAGGCAGTTTCTTGATGCGGTGCTGATTGCTAACAGTATGGAAGATTTACAGTCCCTCGTATCTAGGATGAATGAAGTATGCATGAAGAACGAGCTAATGATGAATGTAAGTAAGCCTAAAGTCGTGGTGTTTGAAAGAGAGAGTGCGAAAACAGGGTGGAATATAGTTGTGAATGACGAATACTTGGAACAGGTCGATGAGTTTGTATATTTGGAAAGTATGTTTACGAGAGATGGAAAGACTGATAGGGATATTGAAAGAAGGGTGATTGCAGGAAACTCCATTAACGAAGGACTGAACGCGGTTAGCGCTAACAAAAAGTTGTCCAAAGAAGCGAAGCTAGCAGTTCACAATGGAGTGCTGATACCAACCCTGATGAAAGTAAACTGAACGCCGTAGAAATGAGATCTCTGAGACGAATGTGTGGTAAAACCATGTATGACCGTGTGAAAAATATTGAAATTCGTAAAGAATGCAAGGCTGATGTAAGCGTAATGAGTAAAATTAAGAAAGGGGCGCTTAGATGGTTTGGGCATGTGGAGCGAATGAACGAAGAAAGGAGTGTAAGAAGAATATATGACACGAATGTGAATGGAGGAAGAAGCCGGGGACGCCCGAGAAAGACATGGCACGATCAAGTGAATCAAATACTTGAGTCGGGCCATGTCAGAAGTCGGAATAATAGAAGAAAATGTATGAGACGATGTATGAATGTGAATGAAGCAAGAAGTGTATGCCAATATCGAGTTGTTTGGCAGTCCGTCCTCTCTGCCTACCCCTACGGGGAAACGGCGTGATGGTTAGTTAGTTAGTTCAGTTTCTTGATAGTTTGTTCAAAAAGTCTGAATATTTTCACAGCCATATATATTATACCAGTAATTATTTATACATGGAAATCGAAAAGTATAATTGTTCTGCGCAAATTGGTATATGATTGGTTTCTTGGTTTAGGGAGAGTCAGAAACGAACATATGCTGACTGACAATTAATTCCTTATTATTATTTATTATAAATACAAGCATATACGAGTACATTAGTGGCGCTTTGGCCTTATTACTATTACCATTTCATGGTTTGATTTACTTGACTGAATTTACGTTACATTATTTGTGCTCTTTGGATTTTAACTGGATTGAAAACCCTAACCGAGGAAAGGAAAAAGGACAAACATCTGGTCGTAAACAATTTACTAAAGTTACTTTTTGTACTTACTGAATAAAATATATTTAATATGTTACCATTTGCTGCACCCTCTTCGGGCTGCATCCATTAGTTTCGTCGTCGGCTCTTAAAGCTGAGTGATACGTAACTCAATCTTATCAATATTACTGAATAATATTATCTTTTTTTAGTACTCAATTTTAAATGCATTTTTCCTGATAGCACCAAATACAAATTGTTTACTCTAAAATATTTGTTTTTCTCATCTCTTCATAAGTACGTCCATAAGTTTTTTTCTGTACTATTCTGCACATCTCTTTATACTTAAATATTATACTTTTTTCTAGATATATTATTTTAAAATACTACGTCGATACTACCTTTTTCCATTCTATTTTTGAAAAATGGTACATAATATGAAATAAACTTGTCAATTTGATTATCCTAAAACGGAATTTGTTCCCAGTCAAAGCTTTCTTATCTAAAAAATAATGTTTATGCTTGACATTATTTTTTAGTATTCATATATTCGTGATGATAAAAGCATCGCTTTCGAAAAATGTAAATATCCGTGTATATTTTATAAAGTGATGAATACTAAGTATATTGTTAAATTCATTTATTTATTATTATTATTATTAATACGTGGCCACCATCGTCGATCGCAAATCCCGTACAATTTAAGTGTCCTATTACCCGAATCAGATTACAAGGTAGAATCTTCTTCCTACCATCCAACTCCAAAAGACAAAAACTACACGATTAAATAGCTCATCATTCTCGTATTTATATTCCACTTGGGCCATCGAGCGCCCACACTTTAACTAAAAATGGATTTATTTATTATTATTGTGTTTAACTGGTAGAACTAAATTTAATTTCTTTAAATAAAATTTGAAGTAATCAAATTTACTAATGTTATTATTAAGTTCTGCGGATATTTTATTTATTTTTTAAATTTATTATTGTGACAGCTGTTTCGGCGTTCAAAGCCATTTTCCAACTGGGGTTAGGTCATATTGAGACGACTTACTTACATGATTTTATTTGTTCACACACAATTTTAATTTGGACGGTGTTACCGGTAAAACCCATTAACATTGAAAATAATTGTGATAATTAAATATTCACTATTCTGTGAAGTACTGACAGTTGAAATTATTAAATTTGATTTACTTCAAATTTTATTTAACAAAAAATAATAATAATATGAAAAAAATAAATAAAACTTGAATACATTCGAGAGATACGTTTTAACTGTTAAAAAATTGCACATGTAGCGCAATCTGACCAATTAAACGATAGTAAAGTTCTGTTAAACATAAACGATGCAAATTAATACATCATTCCATCCATTGAAGATGATGAACTCGTGTTATTCTCCAAACTGCATGATGCCGGCTGTCCTCAGGGGGAAATTAGTAGAATAGACCCTTCGGCTCTGATGACTTAATAAAGTAAATATTGGAGTTGTCCTAAGTCGAATAGACCCTAACTCCAACATGACTTGAGTGTGTCTATGTATTGGGTTATATTATAATTTTCGCAGGTGTGTAGGCGGTAGCCGAATATCTTATATATGCAAATACAAATACGAGTATAACGGAACCGCTTTTCTCTCACGTGATGTAGGGGTGTGAAAGCTTTTGGAAAATGTTTAATATTTTTTAAAAAAATTCTAGTTCTCAGAAAACTATATTTCCGATTGTGAACGTGATTTATAACATCGTGAGATGTTTCTTTACGTTTCCTAAGTTAACGAAATCTTATTTTTTTATGCTTTTTAGAAAATGATTCATTATACCAGTTATTATTTAAGTACCAATTCTATTCTGATAGTCATCCTGCTAAATTATGTAGATTCTGATATAGGCGGGTATACTTTTTCGCTGTTTACAAATATTTTAATGTATTTTTATGTATTATTTTTTTAATTTAAAAAATAAATTTATTAAAAAAAAATAAAAAATTTATTGTGTTTATTTCGATTCAGTACCTTTTTTAATGTTATTTTCCTGTTGAATATTATCTTTTTTATTAATATATTTGCTTTGAAAACTGGTTAATATAAAAACAATTATGTAGCAAATTGTCTAAAACCCAAATGGATATTATAAAGACCATTTTGGAAGTCCCCATAAGAAAGCTAACAAAATTAATTTTCAAATCATTTGCAGTATCTAACATTCAAAATATCTACGCTAAGAATGTTAATCAAACACTTCAATAATTCAAAAAAAACGAAGAAACATAATTTTCAGAAAAGGCAAATGATTTCAAAAATCAAATCAAAACCTGACTCTAAGAAATCAAAGAAGAGGAGTTATCCAGCATCTAGATATTAAAAACAATCGGTGTTTATATCGACCATTTTCAAACTGTCCTTAAACGCCGAAACAGCTGTCACAATAATAACAACTAAAAATACTTGCAGAACTTAATAAGAACATTATTAAAAATTGATTTCCTTTATTTAAAAAAAAAATCGAATTCGACTAAATTAAACATTAAAAAATAATAATGTAATTACGAGCAGATGCCGGTAGCTCGTTCCACATGTGAGCCGCCTTACAAAAAATGAGTCGGAAAAACAACCCGTTCTCACGAAGCCAATATCAACTGTGAACGGGTGTTCCGCTGGTGTACGTCGAGTTTCGCATAAGTGCACCGGTGCACTGGGGATCAATGGTGCTAGTTCCTTCGAACGGGTTCCATTGAAATACGTGTAGAATAGACTCAACATACCTACATTGCGTCTATACATTAGATCGACGGACAATCGGTCCGTTAACAATAGGTTGTCCATCAGATAGATCGCCCTCCCTTGCATAGAATCAATAGGGGTTTATCAGGTATTTTGGATCTCCAGCCAAGAGATGGCTCCCAAATTCAGCTGTTGGACTATTTAAGATTTGAATAGAGTTAGCAGCTGGTCACTATTGACGATTTTGCTAGCCCTATACACGACGCCCAGTGTTTTCGTAGATAGTTTTCAGGTTTCTGTTATTCTTCTATCCTTCGGTTCAGCATTTCGTATTTTCCACGATCAAGCAATTTGCATTTGCTCCGAGTGAACCGCACCAGATGAGGTTACGTTGAAGGTGTAAGCAATCAATATGAGGCCCATAATCAATCAAAATACTTGTTAACTAATCCCCGCTAAGCCACAAGAAGGGTTAGAGCGGCTATGTACACCTTCTCAACGGAAAACTTAACCAAATTGGGTTCCAACGTAATATTGATAAATCAAGTCTAAATATTACTGAGCCAATAATGTCCAGTCAATAATACAAGCATTGACTTTATTTACTTTTGTTTCGGGTTTATAAAAAAAAAATATTTGTTCATAATTAAACAAACCAGGTACAGGCAAAGTTTGAATGTATTTGTACACGTCGATGGTAAAATTGGTTCGAAATAGTTTGGAACATGCGTCCGCAGTCCCCCCTCTTGTCCCTGTAGTAGTTCCATTTTACAATACACCACTACACACGCAAGAATCTCTTTAAAATGATTCTACCGTATTTTTTATTTTGTTTTTTATTGCATTACGTAGATACATTTATAAAGCATATAACATAATATCGTATAATAATTAATGACAGTCGAGAATATTTACAAATGAAAATAATTAAAATGTGTACAAGTGCTATTATATCTTGCTAAGTCGATATAAGTTGCCAGTCAGGCAGATTGACTGTTCTAAGGAACTAAATGCACCAGTTATGCTTGATAAAATATCCAATTTACGCAGAATTATCAGTAGAACTTAGGGCCGTGTCCGTGTGACAACGCTTAGTCTGAGTCCAATGAGAGGGAGTAGTCCGATGGGGGTCCAGGGTCAGCGGTGGTCAAAGAGAAACAAGGCGAGTAGAGCAGAAGTCGTAGCGGGTGGAGCAATCGAGGTAGAAAAGTGTTGCCAGGGCGAGAGTTGCTGGCTGACTGACAAATAGCTGTTTTTGCAGTCTATTTGTACCCCTAGTCAGGCGCTAACCCGAGCGCTATGGCTGGATTTCGCGACACTATCGGCACATTTCTATGCCGGAAATTTCATAAAGAAGTAGCAAAATTATGCTTTAAGAGGTGGTTGAGCGGTTTTTCAAAATCTCATGTTTCCTCTTGTTTTGTTTTGAAGGTCAAGTGTGCAAAATTTTACCAAGCTCGGAATAAAACGGTAATTTGCATTTTTTTAAAAAGCAAACAAATAAACACCGCTCGCCTGGGACATTCTTCTTTATATAATAGATATAGAAGAATATATTATAAACACCGATTATGTTAAAATAAATAAATTAGTATGTTGTTATAATCTAATACTTATGCATGTCTTTTTCTCCTTTCTATGTTCTATTTTCTATTATAATTTTTCCAATTTTCAGCATGTTTATATACTAAATCCATATGTTTACACTTGACTTCATACAAAGTAACTATACTCCATTGGTCACCAAGAAACAGGCAGCCGACTGGTGATGGTGATTTAATGTATCTACTCTATGTAAATGTCTTAATTAAATATCATGGATTTTATAAATAAAATAAATACATGTCTTTAGATGCTTTATAAAATTTTCGGTTTTTGTGAAACCATTTGTAGCACTACTTTCATTATGTCAAAAATATTGAAAATGCGGTGGATTAGTAGTTGCTTCAGAGAAATCAGTAATTTTACAGTAGTGTTGACTTTTATTGTTGCAACAGTTGCCAGTGTGCCAAATTAATCAAACCATAATATTGTAGATTTGTAAGGCGCCCTTGAGGTGACATTTTTTACTAAATACTATGAAATTCGTCCAATAATGTATGTTTGCGAGAGTCGGAAAATATCATTAAGTGTGAAAGGAGGAAATTCAATTAACGGAGGACTGAATGCAGTGGTTGCCAGGCTAGCTCGGGGACGTCCCAGGAAGGCATAGCATGATCAAATACGCCATGTAGTCTAGTCAGGGCATGCCAAGAATCAGAACAAACAATTGTATGAATGTAGATGAAGCAAATAATGGAATAAGGATTCTGTACGCCCATCCCTGCCCTTCAAACATTTTTATTTATTTGACAATTGCGGAAAATGACAATAAATACAGTAATAAAAAGAGAAAGAGAGGAAAAGATTGTAGAATGTAAGGACATTACATTATTATTAAAAGTTTTCATGGTTCGCCAAAGAAAGGGGTAATTTAGGCCGCAGGAATAAATCACTTGTAGGCAGCAATTTGCCATTATCAGAAGCCTACATTAAAACATACCATCGAATTATAACCGGGTGGGAGAATCTAAACACTGTGGAGGAAACTTCATTTGAATGTATAACAAAATATTTTCAAAATATACTTGCAAAGCTCTCTCAAGAATCTCGTATAGATATATTGCATAAACAATATAGGCATATCAATTGTTATTATGTTTAATTCGTAGAACTCCATATATATTTTTTTTTAATTTACGGTAAATGAAATTTAATATTTCTATTTTTGAAACTGTTAATACATGGTGGAATTCCATTATAGTATATTATAATAAAACAAATATAAAACTTTAATATGTTATTATTAAGTTCTGCACGTACGAATATTTTAGTTGTTTTATTATTGTGACAGCTGTTTTGGCGTTCAAAGTTTTAAATTGGCTTTGAATATAACAATATTAAATTTGATAAATAAAAATGTACTTTGTTTTTTACACAACTTTTATAAAAATAAATAAATATCTCTACATGTTTCGATAGCAATGCTATCATCCTCAGGAATATATGAATACTAGTATAGCATTGCTATCGAAACGTGTATATATTTATTTATTTTTATAAAAGTGGTGTAAACAAAGTACATTTTTAATTATTTAATTAATAATGACGCCACAAACTTACCAACAGTTTGAAGAAATTATATTAAATTTGATTTACTTCAAATTAAAAAAAAATTATAGGTAATAGGTTTTACACGTATCAAAATAATGTAATGTATGTTATATAGTTTTTTTTTCGAGTTAAATAAATATTTTAAAGCTCCATACCTAATTATAGAAATGAGGTCACGAGGATATATTAGTTGGGTTGGCCTGGAAATTTCAGGAACAAAAATCAGTGTTTTTGCTGCGACAAACAAACAAATTTAAACGAAAACTACATTTCCGACAAACAAACAAAGATTGTATTTATTTACACATTTCCCAGGCTGGAAGATACTTTTATAATAACTGGATTTGGTCCGGCCCACCATTTAAAACACTTGAAATATCTTAGATAGTAGATTTTGCTTTTATTTACCCCCACCCAATTAAAATTATTATGGTGTTTGAAATGATTTATTAATATTTCCGGTAAACATCGATTTACTCAAAAATAATTGTAATAATTAAAATCCTCAATTCTGCGAGGTACTTAGAGATGTAATCTGTTTTCCCCTTTTTAAGGGTTTTCCTTAATTGTTTTATAATGACGTGAATGCCGTTAAAGCAAATGAATTTAAATGCATGGCAAATCAGTGAATTATTTTTTAAGAATTTAATAATTTTGATTTTGAAAATACTAAGTAGTAGAGAATAGATAATTTTTCTAATTTTATTTATGTTTACGTAATATTAGGATCATTAGTTCGCTCGTTTATCTCTAGTCGCTCCAGTAAATTTAATCTAAGACCCTATATTTCTACATGCAGGGGTTTAGGCTCTTTGTTTCCAAGCGGAACGTGATTATTTACTTTAAGAGATGTTCTGCTAATTTTGAAAATTTATTTATAACGTAACAGCTGTCACAATAATAAAAACTAAAATGTTTACAGAACTTAATAATAACATTATTAAAAACACTATTTTTAGATATAAAAAATGAAATAAAATGGAGTTAAACACAACAACAATTAATATCTTAGCTAGGATTAAATCATGCTAAAAATTCATCATCCCATTGATTTGGGTGGTAAAAATTGCCGCCAAGCAATAATTTGTAATCCTATGTAGATATTATGAAGTGTAAATAATTTTTTTTTCAAATCCACCATTTAAGGGATACTTATATAAAGCTAAACTATCAAAGCGTCCCATGACGGTGTCCGTATCCGCCCTCCTCGTAACATCCGTGTATATATTCGAGTCCTATTACTAAAGCTAGCAAATCCTGGTTTAGCTAGCAGGGATAATATTTTACGAAATAATGGCTTGTTTTAGTAACGACCCATTACAGCGGCAAGGCCACACTACTCCTGTATGATATGTTTAAGGATTATTTTATAGATGAAGAGGGGGCAGCAAAGCGATGAAACAAAAAAATACATATTTTAAAATAAGATGCTATCCAGAGGTGATCTAAAAACCGATAAATAGGAAGTCAAGCTAGAAATAACAAAAAAAAACTCTTCAATACAAACTGAAAGGGCTATAATACAGTTAAAAAATGTGTATGTAAACGAATTTTGTATAGATGTACTAATAAATAAAATTGTATACCTCAAGGACCCTTAAAAACCACCGAAACTCCTGGGCTACGAATCCGAAGGTCGCGGGTCCAAATCCCGGCGTGCACAAATAAATTTTATTTGTGTATTATTTATACATAAAAATAACTCCAAACACTAACAGAAGTTTGAATTCTAAAAAGAGGCATACACATACATATTTAATGATAATAATAATACCACTGATAAACTATTACAAAAAAGGTTTCAGAGAAATATTTAAATATTTCTACGATCTGCCAAAACAGCCAGCGCCAGCCTGAAATTGGCTCGAATTCTGAAGAAATTGATAGAACGAGAAAGTAGGGTTTTCAATACAATTCAGGATTTTCAAAATTCACCGTGTATTTTGGACCATTTTCAGAGTTGTGGGCAATATCAATGAAATTTAATGATGATTTTCACCAGGAAGTAAATCAACTCGATGAAATAATACGATTAAATTCTTCGCTTATGAGTGGTCAACCGAACAGATCCTCTTAACTCTTCCCATCGTTATGTTGATAAGTAGTAATCTTATCGCATCTTTCCTCTGCGAGAGCGCACTGGAAGAAGGGAGATGAATGGTGTCAGGAAGTGTATTCAATCACGGCTTTGTGAACCATAGATGCGGAAGGGTCCTAACCAGTGATGCGGAAAATCTGAACATTCTAATAATCGAATGATGTTTGAATCAATAGCTCAAAATCAGTTTATATGTCTCCACCATTTCTCAACCCAAAATACCTACTGCAATCAAATCTTGTTCCCCCCCTTTAGGGGTGGGAAGTGTTTCGATTTTACCTATCATTAGACATACTGATACTGGTAGACTATCATAAAAATATTATATACAAGCAGCTTTCAGTATGTTGTTTAGCATTTGATCCAACAGAACCTGATTTGCCAGCAAATAATGTGTTTATGTAACACGTATTTGCTTCCTTCAATAAGGTTCATCTTGATACAGTTTTTGTCAGCATTATTGGTTTCTATTTTGAATCACTTCGACGAGATAAGCAATACCTACATTTCAAAATTCAATCGGAAGTAAAGAAAACGTTATGAAAAAGCTCGGGTTCTCCATCATTTCCGTATTTTGGAGTGGAGACATGTTATTAAATATATTGCCTTTCGCTGAATTACTCTTAAACTACGTGCAGAAAAATCTGTAAATTAATTCTATTATAAGAAGTATCTTTGCTATCTGTTTTAAATTATATACAATTTTTTTTGTTTGTGTGTTTATTTTTATTTATTTATTGTATAATATTAATTACACACAATGGGAACTTGTACCCGCTAAGCCACTGCAACTAGCTTGTCAGCAGGAGTGTAATTCAACAATATTATATAATTCAACAATAAATAACAATCATCATACAAATGTAGCGCAAAAAATATACAATATAGATGCATACATGTTGTGATTAATGATATTAAAAAAATATTTCAAAAAATAATGTGAAAACAGCCTAACAGTTCTGTTATAGAGATACTAGACTCCAATTACATTATATCAATTTAAATAATATTATAAAAATATCAAAACATCAGCAAGCATTAAACAAATTGATAAATAAAAAAACGTATTACAGTGAGGATATAATAGTAGCACTTAAATAATTTAAAAAATAGCCGCAGCCATCGAGGATATTTACAATCAAGGAGACCATCATATCAGCAAGCATTAAACAAATTGATAAATAAAAAAACGTATTACAGTGAGGATATAATAGTAGCACTTAAATAATTTAAAAAATAGCCGCAGCCATCGAGGATATTTACAATCAAGGAGACCATCATATCAGCAAGCATTAAACAAATTGATAAATAAAAAAACGTATTACAGTGAGGATATAATAGTAGCACTTAAATAATTTAAAAAATAGCCGCAGCCATCGAGGATATTTACAATCAAGGAGACCATCATATTTGTTCAATAGACAATGTAAGAAAGAGCAAAATAGCGTAAATACAGCAGATATCAAGGACCTATACAACCAAGGAGACCGTCATATTTGTTACCATCAATACACAAGGTTACTTTCCAAAAGCCAAAACTTTAACATCGCTGAGAATTTTGTCATAGAGCAATTATTTTTTATATTCGTATGGCAACTTGTTAAATATAAATGGTACAATGTATTCAAGGGTCCGTTAACCATAAAGTAAATGGATGTTCATAAATAATTGCATTGGCCGAGAAATTCTAAACAGAAAAGCTGAGAAAGTGCAAAATACTGCAAATTTTTAATATGTTTTTTAACGGCATATGTCACGTGGATATGCGGATAAAAGTCCAATTTAATTTTAAAATTATTCATTAATGTAAGTATATTGCTTACCGTAAAATTGAATTTACTTACGGATGTGGAATGTGTAAAATAATAATATGTAAAAGGTCCCAAACTGAAGAGGCACTCACCTGAAACAAAAATAAATCATTGTTAGTAAAGAAAAGTTATACATCAAATAATTATTCAGACAATTTTCAAATATCGAATTATTTAATACTGGGAATACGATTTTTCACAAGCACTAACTCGTTTTACAAACACTAACCGTTTTATAAGATGATCAGCAAAGAAAAGAAAATCGAAAGACAAAATTCCTGTCTTAAAAAAAACAAATTCCCCAACCGGTTAGAAATTCGATCATCTCGGCAATTCTACTTTGCTTAAAAAAAAAAAACAAATTTAAAGTTTTAATCCTAAGGTCAGGAAGAAGTTAAAAAAAAAACAGCGAAAGAATTACAACAGATGTTAGAGGATATTTATTTTATTTTATTTTAATACATAAAACAGGCAATGTGCGTAAAGTTAGTTTTCATAGTTAAGAAAATTTTCAAAGTTTTAATTTTACAAAGCCCGCCACGCTCGAAATCTATGGCCGGTCGGTTTTGAGGTTACAATCTCAAATTTCAAAACAAGGATGAGCTTTATTGTATATAAGTTCATATTCTATCATAGTAAACCATAAGTAAACAAAATACATAGAATTATGTACCTTTCTAGAAACTCAAAGAATAATAATAATATTTAACATTATCATAAAATCGGTATTGACAATTGGTTTGCCCATAAATATTGTTATTTCTTTCAATAATAATAGTTTTTTTTTATATTGAACAACAAATTTTGTTCAAATGTTCCGAATGCAATAAAAATAATAATATCTTTATTGTAATTAAATTTACCTATAACGAAAAGACATGTATAATATAATATTGTAAGTGTAGTGGTTTATAAAGTAAAATAGAAAATAATATAATAAAAGTTAAAAGTTGATGTTTCACATAACCCGCCTCACTAGGCTAGCCTGTGTTGAGGCAGTAATTTTGCAAAATTATTTTATAATTTTAAAATACCTATGAATATACATTCATATTAAGATATGCTTCGTAAATGGCTGAGTCAATAATTTCGAATTTGGGTGAGTGCACCGGTAAATGCCGTATCATTACTTTTAATCCAATTTTTTACATGCTGTTTGAATATTTTTTGTGAATCAGATTTTTTTATGAGAACTGGAAGGATGTTGTAAATTCTTATCGTAAATTACCTAAAATTCCTTTGCATGGTACTAACATTTCACGGTATTTTGATGAGGCGAATTTTTTTAGCTTTTAAATAACGATACAAAAAGTAAATGTTATTAATTTAATTATCAATTCTATTTTACTTATTTTTCACTGGAGTTCCATATTAAAATTATGTTGTTACTATGTCCGCAAGAAAAAGCACTGTAGTGAGTGTCTGACGTTGCTGCATCCCCAAAACTAATAATATCCACTCTGTGACTAGTCAATAATTGAACTCTTTAGCGTGTAAACGTTATTCCTAGAGAATTAATCACTCTTAAAAATTTACCTATTGTACTTGTTATCATAGTCTCCAGAACAGTTTATTTCTCACTCCCCAATACAGATGTAAGGCTTTACACCGTACCTGCCTGTATGGCAAAAGGTTTACTTCGACTAAAGGGTTAAAAGCTTACTTTGACTACAACATTAAAGGCTTATTAGGCTGACCAGTGAAACCAGATTCCTAAATTCCATGGAAAACTTGGGTTATCCTGAGCAATTTCCACTGTTCAGCCAAATAAACATATGGTACAAGGTGTCCAGGGGTAGGCAGAGTGCAACAACTTGTTTAGATGATTCCACGCGATAGTATAATATATAAAGTTTTAATGATCTTTCCAGGCAAAAAAAGTAATAGTGCAGTTGTTTAAGGGCCAGCAATCAAAAATGGACCTAAACTTCACTTTGCAGGTTGCTAACTCAAGCAATACCGCAAATTAGTTTTCTGTAATTTCTGTACGGGTAGTTAGGAAAATGCATAAGGCTTCAAAAGACAATGATCAACAAACTGTAATCTTTATATTCTATAAAATACAACCTAAAATCAACAGAAAATACTTGCAGTATGAAAATTATTGAAAGCAGTTTCGAACGTTTTATCTGAAATTCAGTTACGTGTTTTATATAGAACTAGCTGGTGTGTACACGGCCTTGCTCGAGTTTTTTTTGTTTGTTTCGGAATAAAGGTATTAAGTTGTAATTCTTGCTTGTCGTTTGGGTGCCATAATTAATTTAACAGCGAAAGTAATGCCTTGTGACGACTATTACTATCTCTGAACAAAGAAACATCCATTTCAAAAAATTATTTCATTCCAAACATCTATTTTTTTAAAACATACCTTAATAATAAAGTTCTTAAGTAGGTACCTATTTGTGTTTTCCATTTTGAAAATATTCTACCCAAACAAACCTACTTCTTTTGAATATGTAATCTGTGGCTAACCAGAGTTGTATATCCATGGGGTAACCTCAATACAGCATGGCGAGTTCAATGTTTTTCATACAAATTTTAAAACGTTATAGCAACAGATTTACACATTGAATTTCATTCAAACTACTCTCTAAAGCTTCCCGGCACTAATAAGAACAAACTGTGCTATTTTCCGAAATCGGTCGAATAATTTTCGAGAAAATCGAAGGCAGACAGACAAAGAAACATTAATTTTTATATACAAAGATAAAGATTACGTTTTGAGGATTATCATCTCTTGAAACCTTTTTCATTTTCTTAATTACCCGTATGAAAATTACAGATAAATTATTCGTAGTATTTCTTGAGTT
>JAHDVE020010647.1:0-14923 GCA_022606495.2 Halesus radiatus
TGGGAATTTATACATGTCGTTGCGAATAAATGCTTCTTTGAACTCGTGGAATGCTTCATTGAACGCCTTATCCCGCAGATTCACGCATTCTACTAACTTCTGTTCGGAAAATTTTTGTTATTGCATTAGTGCCTGCTTTTTTATGGATTAATATTTTTTTTATATAATAAATAGGTATTTATTATTTTTTATTGTATATATCATTCGAAACATATATTTATAGATATACTATTTTAAAAATATACATAATGCTTTATTTTTTCGATAGTCATAACTTTTCATTATCAAAAACCAGAAAACTAACAATTTTATATTTTAGATTATTTAAATAACTTGGTTTTCTAAGGATCACCAAGTCCTGAGGCCGTCCTTGCCCAGCCAGACTCCTTTGGGCACCCACTTCCAATAGGCGTAAGGGAAGAATTATTTGGTCAAAGCATAATAGAATCTGCTTGGTATTTCTTGGTCTGAGGAAAAAGACTCGTCAACGACATCATTATATTTGAATTCAGCAAGGATGACCTTCTTGTTTCCCACCAATATTGGGCAGCTTGAATAACCATCGTATAAGCTATTCGGCTTCTGATTCAATAGTCTCTGCTTCACATTTCTGGAAAGATATATAGTAAAAAAATACAACATAATGTTAGGATGTTTTTTTTATATTATAAATACTTAATTAGGACATCGGTTTGCGAATAGATAGCGGCTGCAGTCTTCTCACAAGGAAGGTTAGAGCAGTCGCCAAGGGACCATACGTTATCGAAAGTCTTGTGCTGCAGGGTATGTTGGTCGACCTCACAGAACCCCCAGGCATCGCCTAGTCCTGACTCCGCAATCAGCTTTGGTGGTACGATTGTGGGACAAATATGCAGAAAATCAAAGCTCTATTCCCTCAGTTCCTTGGTAGAAACCTTTTCGAATACGGCTATTCTTTGATCTTTTTTTATCTCGACGAGTCGCTCTCCGAAGTTTATATCGATCCCGTATCCTTTGGCAATTTTTTATAAAGAATCTGCATATTTGGGCACCCGGAAGAGGGTATGTTCAGGAGTTCTAAATTTGACTATTTCTACTGATTTCGTCTTGAGCCATTTGTCAGCCAATAAGTACATAATCATTTGAGAGGCTACACCGCATTTGACGGGAGCATCGGCCTGTGTGAATATGGCGTTGCCGCTTTTAAAATTCTAAGCAAGTCGTTTCGTCTTGGCAGCATATTCGTAGGTATAAATACTGCCTACTGGGCAGTCCGGATCGTCCAGTGCTTCTTTTGCGCCTTTGACTAGATTCCATCCTTCTTGGCAGCCCGTCGCCACTAATAACTGGTCATAAGTATAAACATCGTCATCTGAGGTTGTGATTGTATTTTTTGCTGGGTCGATCTTGGCGATGCTTTTGGGCGTGAGGTTGAGCTCTTTGGTAAATATATCGTTGTTGCTGCGCGAAAGCATTTAAACTTTGCAGAGCCCGGAGGCATACAGTGGATAGCCTGAGTGGTAGTAGTGTTTGGGAGAGGGTTCGAAGACTCGGATAGGATCCTTGCTATGCCTCTTGAAGTGGGCAGCGAAGTTGAGTCCTGCCGCCCCTCCTCCGATGACGCAGATGGCTGAATGGTTGGAAGAGAACCGCGAAATCCCTTTATAGGATAAACTTGAATACATATTTTATATAATATTTATCGATATATATATTATATGTATTGTGATCTGCTATTGAAATAAGAAAGATCTTTCGAAAATCTATAATATAATTTTTAAGGATTCGATACACATGACAAAAATATATCTATAATTTTTTTTTTTTTTTTTTATTTTCTTAATCACCTGTCTCTTCTCGGGGATACTTACGAATTAGAATCTAGAATAATTAACTTTAAAAAAAAAATAAAAAAAATATAATTATTTAAAAAAGAATCATTAAGCTTAAAATAGATATATGTATAATCTATATAAAATATATAGTGACTCATATTTTTTAAAAAATACATCTATATAATAATATTTTCTGTATTCGATGCATTTTATAATATTGCAACACAAGTTAATCCTAAATAAACTCTATTTAGTCCCTGCAAAAAAACCCAGAAATGTTTATCGGCCCTACCTATTCGATCCCAGTCACGATGCAATTTGATAATCTCAGCAAAATACTACTATTTTTTATTACCAGCTTTTTCCTAATAATATTCACCAGATTCTAATTTGTAATATTGAGAGTCATCAAAAAAATATACCACCTGATTAATTTATTGCATCCAGCTGATTATTTTTAAAAAATGAAATAAAAATTATTATTATTCGGTGTTGCCTTCAAATACTGATGAAACTCCAACCATCATGATCAAATACTTTTCGAAAGGGTATTTAAAGGTGAATAACGGCTAGCCTTTCTGAATAAGTAAAATTTAGTTATTTGCTCAGCATACTTATTTCTAACCTTTTTCTATTATCAACAATTCTAATTTAAAATATCTAAATACATAATCCAATCTATCTATCTATATATATACATATTGCATATTTTATTTTTAATATATTTTCACTAAATCAATTTTGTGATTTACATTTGGGAGTTTCATCCATTTTTTTTAAAAAAAGAAGAAGCGACGATAAAAATATATTATTATTAAAAAATACATAGATATACTTTGCAAACACTATTTTTTCCAAAACCAGAATCACCAAATCCCAACAATTTTTAAGAATGAGCCTAAAAGGTACAGTGATTCCCTCGTTCGTGGTGAAACTCTGGGAAATTCTCGAAAACCCACAAATAGTATCATAGATTTAGTGGTCCGAAAATGGACTTTCGTTTATTATCAAAGACAAAGTCCGCCTCTGTTCTGATATCCTTCCCAAATATTTTAAGCATTCCAATTTCTCCTCCTTCATCCGACAGCTAAATATGTACAACTTCCGAAAGTTCAGAACGACCTAGTCTGACAACTAATTCTTCCATACCCTTTTCAGGAAAAACCGAAAGTAAAAAAATCCCAAAATATCTATATGCATATAGACCTATACATTTTTAGAAATATATATTTTATAAATCTTTAACAACAAAATGTAAATGTTGTTTATATGTACATAAAAAATATATATTCCAATATAGATTCATCTTTATTTATATTTTGTCATAACTTAACTATAGTTCTAATGATTAATTGCATTTCATTTGACTATCGAGAATACATTTAAATATTTATATTTATTTAGGTAACTACTAATAGGCATCAAGAGGAAGCCGAGCGAGGCGGAGATCGAGTTCGGAAACCAACTCGTGGCTCGACTGGGGGTTGATCTCCTCAAAAAATAGGAACAAGAAGCTAAACAGTATAATTCCCGTCAATCCTACCCGAACAACTTGGGAGAAGAGCTTTAATCTTTAAAAGCACAAAATAACATGTTGCAGGAACAATATTGGAAAGCCATGTAAAAAAAAAAAAATGTTGTTCTTAACCTTCGTCATTCATAAAAAAATAAATATCTATAGTGAGCATTCTAACCGAATCATAGAAAAAACTCATCATTTCATATCCGCAGTTTTTTATAGCGGAAAGTTCCCTTACCAGCCTATAAGTGTGACGGGACTCAACTATTTTCTGAACCATCTGAGCCGCAGCCACGAACCCTTATTGCCAATAGAGCAATACGATTCAATGTTATTTTCAACTCAACAGATCGCCTATTGCACAACTGCGCAATAATATTATAGTGAAATTACAATTAGTAATGAAAGTGCCAGACATAGTCAATATTGATCTATAATATATAATTTTAGTAATAGATATATATAGGTATACGGTTTATTTGGAACAAAATCCTACAATTTGAGAATCTGCCTATTTAAATATTGATTAAAATAATTTTGATAATTCCCATAAATTATCGACAGATTGGCGAAATTGAGCCATTATAACCTCTAAATAGTAGATATCTACCAATGGGTTGTTCCTGATATAATTCTAGTCAAGTATTTTTTTGTTTTTTGTTAAATTTTACTAAAAACAATCTTTTTAAAAAAAATGATATAGATACAAATATTTTTTAAACTTGAATATATTTCTCTAAATGTCATCGATACTATAAATAACAAAACTATTTGATAATAGGTGTATAAAATCT
This sequence comes from Halesus radiatus, assembly GCA_022606495.2. NCBI lineage: Eukaryota > Metazoa > Arthropoda > Insecta > Trichoptera > Limnephilidae > Halesus > Halesus radiatus. Next base: position 4,128 of record JAHDVE020010647.1, read on the forward strand.
GGCATGTTTTAATAAGCATGCCTACATCAGAAATATTAGAAAGCTTCTAAAATAAGTATCTAATAATAAAACATGTATATAGGTTTCTTCTTATACAAAATAAATGCAGAAAGCAGAACTTCACCATGTTAAAAAAACCTAGCTAACATACGCCATCAATATTATTTTAAAAAATTAAAAGTATTAAGTTTCGGAGGCACTTAAATATATTCAGAGATCAGTAAACTCCACACATTGCTAATTATTATTATATCTATATCCTCCTCATCACTTTTGTTAAATTTTCTTTGTCTACATCTATATAGATATGAACTTTATTAAATTGGAATTATAACCGTCTCCAAAATTTATATACATATATAAGGATGTTATAAAATAAATTTTAAATTTAAAGAAAAAAATATTCACTTATAAAAAATCATTTTTCCCTCTCTTTCAATAAAACATTCAATCAATATTATGATTGCTTTTATGGATTTTATAACATCCGTTGTATATGTCTTGTAGTTAGATTTGTTGGACCTTTTTCGAGTTCGATTCATTTTCATATCCATCGTCAGTACCCTTGTCAAGCCTCAGCTTCTGGGGTAGTTTCTAGCTTGCCTTTCGATGCTCGTTTGGTACTAAATAGTTGGCATCGGAACATTTAAACTCGTCGAGGATGTTGCTGAATGAAGGGGAATTCGGGACTATTTTCGAGAAACGTAGGCTTTCACTGGTTCCACCAGTCGAAATCCTGGCATTTCCTTTATTGAGATTTTGATCTAAAAGAGCCAAAGTTTCCCTATTGATTTGTACATTTTCCTCAACATAAATATTACGTGGGAGCACAGCTCTTTCTCCCCTATCGTTATGAGTGTTAGAAATCGAGAAGTTTGGAATCGATCGAAAGGGAGGGATATAAGGGGCACTGCAGATGTTGTTCATGTGATTGGCGTAAGTTGAGGATGTTTTTGCATACTGTGACTGCTTTGGTAATTACATATTTAAGTCACTGATATTGTTCTTGGGAGGGGTAGTTGCGGTCCGATTAGAGTACTTTTCTAAGTGAAGCACGCCAGGCTTGAAGGTGGGCTTCAGAAAATTCGATTTATTCCGACTCACCTCCATCTCGACGACATGAGGGCTATTGATCACGGCTTCTTCAGCGATATTGTTGGAAAGAGTTCCGCGTTTGGCTGGGGAAAATGTGCAATAAGCTTTGTTGTTGTGATTGGCGACATCAAGTATTTGATGCTTTGAAGTAGGAACAACCGTCTTGGTGGTGGCAATGTGTCTGCGAAGTATTTCGTTTTTGTTCAATAGTTTGGTTGGACTTTTAGAATGCGAACATCTTCGTGTATGGTTGTATTCCCTCGAGCCATCCTTGTAATAGTAGATTGATTATGTTATGGGAACTTTATTATTTTTGTCCATAGAACTCGAAACGACCTGTAGTTTTTAAGGCCAAAATATAGAATGAAATAATATTAAATAAAATTTTGATACTAATTTACGTAATCCAAAAATAAATTTCTAAAATGGTATAATAGATTTATATGGATAACTATACATTTATATTCGCTATTTTAGCATAGTTATGCAGTTGAATAATACAGCATACAATCAAATCCTGATTTAGGTTTGTGGAATAATGTGTTTGTGGACTGTTTTTAAAATAAAACATATTCCTTTTTTAATTTTTTGACTAATTCATCTAATATTAGTCCAATAGACATAATTTGTATTTCAAATATATATTTAAAAAAAAAAAAATTTTCATCTAAAAAACTAGGATGGGAGACTGTCAAAGTATGCAAATCATCGATAAGAACCAATCCAATTTTATGTAATCGGTGGAAAGAAAAGCGCAGATTGTCTTGGAAAGTACATTGGTTCTAAATTTTAATCATTCCTTCCTCCGATCAATATATGCTTAGCACATCACTTCGGTCGTGAATATTATTCGAATTTGTCGACTCCTTCAATCCCACCACGACCATATTCTATAGTTGATGGACTCGATGAGTCCAATAGAAGCCAGAAAGTTACTTGAGTCGATTATGAAAATAAATATCTAACAACTGGACTCTGTACTAAAAACAATAATAAAAAACAAACTCAATAAAATCTATATATGTATATGAATAGTTTTTTTGGTAGTTACTTGTTTTAATTAGATGTATCATAATCTAGTCCCGAACTTCAACATGAAATCACTTAAATTCGCAGAAGTCAAGAAATACAAGAACATAGTCGAGTTAACCTCCAAAAGTATCACTGCAGAAAACGTCAAATCTGAAGGCATAAAACTGATTTCTGCCAAAAAAGGTATATTTTCACCAGTCATTTCACCCAATATATAAATATACATTGTCACAGTGGCTATCTGCATCATGGCTGGAGGCACTCATCTTAGATTCGGCCCAACAATCTCCCCAGAAGAGTCGCCACTTGAAATACTCCCTTCCAAAAAATCAATACTCATCATGCAGTTGGAACGCTGCAATTCTATAGCCGAGCTACTCGAAATAGATACTTTAACAGTCCTCATTCTCAACAACAGCCAGAAGTCCCAAATGGACAGCCAAATCAACCCGAAACTGTTTCCCCACCTGACTATTAAGTTATTTGAACAGCTGGACACGGGCGTCCTCAACCCTGAGGGACAATTGCTTATGAAAGACGAAAAGAATGTCTATCTGGTGGCAAATGGAAACGGGGATCTCCTACCGTCATTGACTGAAAGCAAACTTCTTTAATAGTTGTTCGAACAAAAGATTGAGTATTTAAGCATCGTTCCTTCCAATAATATTCTTGACCCAATCCTGGACTGCTTTGTGTTGGGACGGGCGGCTATCAGAAAGTTGGACCTGGTTGTGCCTTGTCTATCTCCTCCAAAACAGCACACCAACCTAAAAGGGGTGGTCGAGGATCAATACTCTCATATTGTAAGTTTGGCAGGCTCAATCTACGTGGCGGATATCAACTAATTCGAAAGTTATCGATCCATCCTCGGAAAATAGGCGTAAAAACAATATTTTGAATCCATGGTTTTCCCCAACGCGTTGACAGTCAGCGTCTCGTTTCTCCATGAGCTAACGAGCTCTAAGGGTTGGAACTACGACCCAAGAAGGTCATTCCGAGTTAAAACCTTTCCTGGACTTCCGTGTTATGACAATTCCTCCAAGAAGCTGGCTGAGTGCGATGCAATCATATTCTAAAAAGATATCACTGATCTCTTATCCTTCACCAATAAATATGAAGTGATCGAAAGGCCGTGGGACACTTTCAGCCCTGTGATCTACGAAAGGGGCCCAGAATATTCTTTGGAAAGCGGTTGTTTAAAGTTGAGTAACAAATACAAATCCTGGCTCGGGATCAATAATTCGAGGGAGTGTGACATTTGTGAAATTAGTCCCTATGTGAGTTTGTGGGGAGAGGAGCTCGAAAGGATCCGGGAATAATTATGCTCACTTCCATCAGAACAAATCCAGTTTCCAATTTATATCAGACCTGAATAAGAGACACAGTGAGTTTTTAAAAAAGGCTTATTCTTTTTTGTTTGTTTTATTTACATATATTAGTATTACACTTAACCTGGACGATATCATACAATATATGAAGTAAGTATCCAGTCTCTTTACTGTCAAAAAATATGAAATAACATCAATATGTATTTGTATAAAATACGAGGATGCAATGTCTAAAAAAATGAAAATCTATCTAGACACAAGCGATAAGATAATATAATATCTATTGCCAATATTTATATTATTATTATTTTTAGAAATCTATATAATATTTATCTTTCAAAAAAGTAGAAATACTTTCAAGCTCTATTGTCATTAAAAAAATATCAAAAAATACTAAAAATGCAAACCAAAAGACTACAGCCTTATAAACCCGCACGCCCAGAATTCGTCAAGGCAATCCTCGTCAATCTTAATAAACGTAGTCTTTATATTGTAGGCATCGCTGGATACACCAGTTTCGTCGTCCAAGACCTACAAAATAGGCGATTCAAAGTCACCATCGGTAACAGAGTCAGATGTTCCTGTGAGCCGCGGGTCGACGACCACTGCATTCACACCCTATTTGTTCTGAGGGAGGTTTTCTATATCGACGATAACGATCCAATGATGTGGCAGAACGCGTATCTCGACAAAGAGCTGCGCTACCTTATGGCAAATCGAAGGATAAAACTCAATAAAATATCTGAATACCTGAAGTACGCGAGGGGTCGATACGTACGCAAAACAAATCCCATACCAGAGTAGGACTAAGAAGGAAGTGACGATGAGGACACCTCACGATGCGCAATCTGCTACCATCTAATCGGCAAAACTGACCCCATCAGTTCCTGTGAAGAACGCTGTGGATATAGCTTCCACTTGGAGTGTTTCAAACAGTGGGTGGAGCATCAGAACCAATTGGGACGTAGCATCACCTGTCCTCTTTGTCGCGACGAAAAGGATCCTGACCTGCTTTTATCGCTTCGAAATCAGGATAACCTACTGAAACAAAACATTGCCACAAAGAAGTATGGGATCACCGAAAATCATTTTTGTGAGGGATGCGATCTTAAAGAAATACCCGAAGGACAGGATATCTACAAGTGTGTAGTGTGTGAGGACACTATTTTATGTCAGTCTTGCTTCAACGGCGCCAAACACATCCGGCATTCCTTCATCATGAAGAAAGGTCCTTAAAAGCGATGGACGATGGCGGAAGACAGGCCGTAGAAGCGCAAACTTGACTTGGAGCAAAATCTGATCCGAATCAAGATCAGCGAGCCCAAACTCTACAACTTTCTCGCATGTACCGTACCCTGCTACTTCAGCAGAAACACCCGCTGGAATATTCTAGAATGCAAGAAAATGGACATTAAGATCGAAGATCTCTCCTGCGTGGCATGTGACGACAACCAGAAAGCCTTCTTGAGGAGGATGGAGTGCGGCCACTTTATCCACCACAAATGCCTCAAACGCAGAATCGAGAGGAACAAGTGTTTTTGTAAAGTCGATGGAGTGCGTTTTTTGCTGGGCTACTGCGACCTCAATAAGAGGGATAAGCTCAAAAAGCTGTTCAAGATGGCTGTCACGAAGGAGAAGCAGAAGGAAGACAGAGACTAAATTGAAGAATAACCGAAGGATTTATCCGAGGAGCGGAAGAAGTTAAAGACTTAAAAGAGTGCTTCCTTAGACACCAGAGATACATCGCTGAAAAAACGGAATCTCTCCAATTCGGGAAAGATGAAGCTGTCCATTACGGACCTTCTCAATAAGTCGTTTAATCAATGGTGAACGAACCGGTAGTAGGCCAATGTGTTCCCCATTAATTTCCTTTTTTAATAGATTACTTTTTTTTATTTTGGTTTAATCATTCACCAACCAAAGAAAACAAGTATGATACCTAATTTATATTTTTAATACATTTCTTTTTTTAATTTGATAGTGTTTTTTCTCTCAATATTAACTAATTTTTAAGATATTTTCTTAGATATCTAAACCCATATAATAAATAATATTAATGGAACAATAAGGTTCATATCTAAAAAAAAAAAAAAAATAACAACAAAAAAAGATAAACAAACCAAGTTAACATTTTTTATTAAATATACATTTCTATTTATCAGGCTTATCTTCAGAATAATATATTCAATTTGGTTTCAAGAAAATCATTGGATATGATAGGGCATTGGCGACATCGTTTTCTCGAATCTTCTTCACCTTCTGACGAGATCGACTGTCTGCCAGCCTTACTGGCTCTGGAATCCGATATCTACACAGTCTAGTCACCACGGCAATCGCTGTTTCCAGACTGATTCTGTGTCCCACTGATATGAACAATGGGTCATCTGCCTCTTCGCTTCCTTTAATTCCTGCCGCCCAGACCTTCCCTGATTTTCCCACCATTTTCACATAGTCTCCTTTTTTCTTCAGTCCGTCTTCACATTATTTGTACACGGCTTCCTTATTCAATCCATCCACATAAAAAAACGTCTTCCCGCAGCCTGCTGTTGGGATATCCAACACCACTCCCAGATGGCAGGCTAGACCAAATCTGTTTTGGTGGATGATCCCGTTGCCGTCGACCAGCACCAATTAGGGCCAGAACTGAGGCGAATCCGTTTTGAGTTTTTTGAATAAGGCAACTAAAGAAGGTAACTATCTGAAAGCAAGAAATCCTGGCACGTAGGGCATGTCAAGACGAATGACTTCGAAGTCCTCGTAGACGATGCACCTTCTGTCGACATCAAACACTACGAGGGCGCTGCAGGCGATGTCGTCGAACTCTCCCGAAAAGCTGAGATCCACACCAGCTACGAGCTTGATCGTTTGGGCAGTCCAAGCGAAATCATCCTTCTCGATAAGTTTGGTATCTCTGAGATACCTCTGTTCCTCGTTCCATATTTTCTGAGTGGCAGGGTCGATTTGGCTGCGCAGTTATCTGAACTTGCTCACTTTTTTCGGGTAGGGGTTGGGCTACATTTCTTTCTTAGTGATTGATGCAGTAATTTGGCAAAGGAATGTTAATTTATTGATTTTTGGACAATTAATTTAGATTAATAATTTTTATAGACAATATTATAAAGGGTCTATTACATTTCAATCTAAAAAACGAGACAATATTACTGAGTTTAATACCTTTATACTTATATAGAGATATAGAGATATAGAGATATAGAGATATAGAGATATTATTATATAGTGATGTAGTGATATAGTGATATAGTGATAGAGTGATATAGTGATATATTTCTACTGTGATATATTTAGAGATTGATACAGTTATATAGTGAATATAGGTTAAGCGTTAAATATCGCTGTTAATAAGAGTTTACAAGATCAAATTTATTAATAATGTAATCACATAAAATGAAATGTCTTCACCTTTCCCTTTTTCAAAGCCTCCAAAAGTTTATCCATTTTTTTGTCCCAATCAGACTATGAGTTTGGCTTCTTCTTCATAAGTTTGAGTAACTTTTTCATATACTTTATTGGTTCTTCCCCAAAAGCGACTGATTGAGTAATGCTCAATGCGGAATTTAAAACATGGCTTGCACTCGCCCAATCCGTTAAGCTAAACTCACCTTGCCAGGAATTTAATGGAACCCATGTGAGTAGTTGATATCTTACAAATGTTATAAAATGATTAGTTCCATCTTAAAATATTAACTCCATAGCTAATGCCCGAGGTTGTACCGTGTTATTCAATGTTTCGACATGAAATCGTCTTAAATAAGGTTAAAAATGTAATCGATCTTCGTATTGAGGACTATGCGCAGTAACATTTGGGTTACGATAATAAGTTCTTAACATATCCCAGAGTTGAATACAACATATTCTACATGAAGTCCAAGCGGTAGGAGTGTGTTGTGAAGCATGATCAGCCAAAAGACCGACTGTATTAGCGATGATTCCTTCGAATATTTAAACAGTTTAAATAGTTGATGGGATATTTCTAAGTGACTCAACATATTAGATGCAATCTTGATTTTTGTTGCCCATTTATTGTAATAAATATCTTTTTACTTTTGTGGCTTCAGTTGTAGTGTTAAAGTATATAGTGATATAGTTATATAGTTATATAGTATATACTTATATAGAGATATAGAGATATAGAGATATAGTGATATAGTTTTTTAGTTCCATTGTGATATAGTTAAGTTATACATGACTCCGCCAAGTTGATATTGAACAAAACTAAAAGATATTTTACAAGATATGCCATTCTATTCTCATGTCAATAAACAAATTTCGAACTGTTCATATCTTTCTCCCTCTTTTTCCTCGAATTATTTCCATTATTATGATATACACATATATTTATAAATATTAATAAAAATGATTTTAAATATATAGATAAAATTTTATTAAATTATTGTTTTTCTTAATATAAAGTCTGAGTAATTTTACTTTCGAGGATACTCTAAAACCTATTTATGAGTACAATAGGAAAACTAATATATAATTAAACTTTGTCCAACTTAATAAAAAAGGCACTGTTTAAAATCATTAAAGAAATAATATATGCTCAGATATCTTTGAATTGATTATTTGATATTTATTGAAATAAATTGCTCAGTAGAACTATACATTTATATAAAACATATATTTTAAAACGTACTTTTATTAGAAAAATATATAGAGATGTCTAGACAAATCGACTTAATTCACAATCCTCACAGCAACACCGCAGGCTCTCCCTCATAATCCGATACTTCCCCTACTTCGAGTCACCTTGATGCCTCACGTCCTCCGCAGCTCAACATCTCCCAAAGCAGTATCAACCACAAGTGGGTCGAATGTAAAATCTTGGGCAAAAATATCATGATTCGGAGTTACTCCGCAATTGCAATCCACCAGCACACCCTCTATGTCTACGGTGGTTTCCAGGTAGCCAATGGCATACTCTCCGACTTCCACTCTATCGACCTGGCAGAGGACGTTGCCAAGTTTGAGTGGCACGATGTGGATGTCATGAACAAAGGAGTCGTATCTCCTGGACCCAGAGCCAGACATGCCATGGTCTGTTACAAGGATAAGTTGTATCTAATCGGAGGCATCAAATCGAATACTGAAGTGGGCAATGACGTGTTTGTCTTTGATATCGCGACCCGCAGTTGGGCTCAGCTTCATCCCACGGGGGACGAACTTCCGAGGATATAGACCTTTGGCTCTACTCTCATAGAAAAAGAAGGCAAGGTGATCATAGCTTGTGGATATGATGGCAAAAATTGCAAATATTTGAATTCAGTATATGAGTATAACATCGACTCTAATACAATTTAACTTATTTCACCCCAGAATGACCATCCTAAAAGTACTACAATTCTTTTTATTAATTAAATATGTTTTTTTAAAGGTAACTATCCGCTACCTCGGTCGGCTTGCTCAGCTGCTAACGATGGCACAAACATCTACTTCTTCGGCGGCAAAACTTAAGATATAAGGCTAAACGATCTCTGGTGTTTTAATCTACCAACAAAAAAATTTACCCGAGTTCAAGACTCTTAGTAACTTAGGCCAATGATTCGCAGTGGTCATATACTTCTCTATAATTAAGGCAAACTCATCTTATTTGGAGGTATCCATGAAGTCACTTGGTAGCTAGATGACCTCAATATTTATGATATTAAAACAGGGGAGTGGTGCGCATTGGAGTTGGACTCAGCCCGTCGAAAGGAGCCCCAGACAAAGAATTCTGAAAAAAAAGAAGAGGTTAAGAGAAAAGACCTGTCGCCGACTCGCAAGAAGGAAGAAAAGTCATGGTACGAGACTGTAAACAGTCTGAGACCTGGAGGCCTGAGTCCGAAGCGAACTAGAGAAGGAGACCATTCGAATCATGAATCAATAGAAGGGAATAACTCGCATTCGAGTCCAGGGAAGATGATCGATGAGCAGCGGAAGAAGGAGTTCATGATAAAGAAGGCAGAAATGCTCAGAACCTTTGAAGTGCCTGAGAAAGACAAGACAAGATATATCAATGTAGAGCCAACTTCCCAAGCCATGAGAAATTCTCTTGACATTATAGGTATATTTGCACACAAGGGCTGTATTAAAAAAAAATATATTATTGTTTTTTATTGTTTTTCATAGGCAACCCCAATCCGAAGACGAAACAACCTAATGTCGGGAAGCTGACAGATTTCGGAAAAACTACCTGTAGCAAATTTCTCCAGCCTCTCACGAACAATTCGAATCTAACAGTTGGCAAGAAACCTTGTGCACGGGACGGACAAAGCGCGACGCTGCTTGGCAATAAAGAAATAATATTTTTCGGAGGCGATAGGCACCAGATGTCCTTTAACGATATTTTTAGACTTAATCTTTTGGAACTGAATAAAGAATTCCAAAATAACAAACATTGAATGAAGTTTCTTCTATTTGTTTTTTTCTCTGAAATTTTGAATGGATTACTTCGATCGATAAAAAAATGATAAAAATTGGAAAAAAAAAAATATTTAATTATAAATTTATTTTTAAACATTACGAATTTATCTAATCTGATTTTGTAACATTTTTTTATTTAGATATTATATCTACAAAAAACAATATATTTATACGTATGGCCATAACAATGTGTTATTCACCAGCATTGTAAAATTAACAAATTACCTTAAAAAAAACAACATAATAATAATATTATTAAATATCGTTCAATATAATTAAAGTCTTTTTTTAGACACACAAAAGGATAAAGTTAATATAAAAAAAATCTACAAAATACATATTTGTATATATATTCACGAACTATGATCACCAAATCAATCGTCTTCCTAATATTATTCTTAGGATTTACTTCCAATTGCAAAGAACATCCAGAAGCCAAACTTCCATTCCTCGAATACTGCCAATACTTCAAGTATCCCGCCGAATCCCACATCATCCGAACTGAAGATGATTATCTCCTCACATATTTTCGCCTCCAAAAGAAAAACACGCAACTTGAATCAGGGCTGCCAGTGATCTTCCTCCAGCACGGCCTACTCGATTCCTCCGATACATGGATCATCAACGACGAAGAATTGGCCCCAGCTTTCATCCTTGCCAATCTTGGCTTCGACATCTGGCTCGGCAACAGTAGGGGAAACAAGCACTCCCGAAAACATGTCAAATATAACCCCGACAAAGATAAAGAATTCTGGGAGTTCACTTTTCAACATATGGCGGACTATGATCTTCCTGCAGCTTTCAAGTACATTGCGGCTGAAACCTCGCAGAAGGTGAATTATATCGGTCACTCACAAGGCACTGTGCAGATGCACATTGCGATGGCCAAACAAAATCCCGTAGTGGAATCCCTGATCG
>JAHDVE020010648.1:0-55849 GCA_022606495.2 Halesus radiatus
TTTTACCTGCCTAAGATGGAAAAAACCAGAACTTACAGCTTTTGTAATTTGCGATTCAAGAGAAAGACTATTGTCTATAGTGAAACCTAGGAATTTTATTTCTGTAGAAGGAATTATATCTGTATCCTGAATACGTATTGGATTGGAATCAAGGAGGCCTTGCCTTCCAGGGAAAGCTATCCAAATAAATTCTGTCTTTGCTGGATTAAGTTTGAGTTTATTGACAGACATCCAACTTGAAACCGTATTAATGAAGCTAACTACCTCATTTTTAGGACGTCTTTTTCATCGGGGAACAAAATTTAAAGATCAGACGATCGTCTGCATAGCCTTATGATTCAAAGCCAGCTGAGTGAATGAGGTGTTCAAGACGATTAGTATAGAGAATGAAGAGAATGGGACCTAGGACAGACCCCTGGGGAACTCCAAATTCAATGGGAGTTTCTGGTGATGTGCATTTATTGAAAGTTACTGAGGCTACTCGTCCAGACAGGTAAGATGTCATCCATTGGAACCTCGAACGCCAAATTCGGTATCAAGCACATTTCATAGAATACTATGATCTACCGTATCAAAAGCCGCACTCATATCGAGAACAGATACTAAAGCCAACTTTCCTGCTTCCATCCCGATGATCAAGTCTGAAATTATTCGATATAGAACAGTTTCCGTTGAATGAAACTGTCTATAAGCAGATTTATTTTTGGCAAACAGACCAGCGGAGTTCAAGTACCCTACCAATTGTTTGGCAACGATTTTCTCAAGCAATTTTGATAAAAATGGTAAGTTGGATATAGGCCTGTAATTATCCGTATTGTCTGTATCAAGATTTTGTTTCTTTAGAATCGGAGTAATAATAGATTTTTTCAGTGTGCCCGGTACAAGTGAATTTACTAGTGACTTCTGGATAATTGCGGTAATTACAGGCGCTATATCCGGAAGAAATTTTTTTAATAGCCAGGTAGGTATGGGATCTTGAGCGCATTGCTTGTTTGGATAAGACATCACAGCTCGCGTGACATCATCTTTCGTTACTGAAGAAAACGTAGTGAAGTCGCCAGAGAGCGGTTTATGGGCAGCGACAGCGGGTGATCCTACCCCACTGAGGGCTCGAATTTTTTCTACCTTACTACTTTGCCGACTCCATTTATACAGTACAGCGTCATCTATAACAGGACTTTGATGAATCCTACAATATGTAGTATTGAAGCTTGGATAATGTACCCTTAATAACTTGTGTTAGACTTTTGTTTTAGTTTTCTATTGTATGTCCCAGTTAAACGTTTAAAAAAAATGTTTATTACTTTATGATTTAAAATCTCTATATACTTGTAATTTTCGACAACTCTTTAAAATTCATGTAAAACCCCAGATGGGCGTATAATCAAATAAATAAATAACATTAGGTCTGATTTCCGAGCAATACCCAATTTTGTACCTTTTATGGCCTCTTTGTAGAAAAAATTGAAAAGGCAATCGGATACATAACTTTGGAATAGAAGGATATTATTCTTTCAAATATGAATTAGATAATTTAATTGATGACCTTTCATTGAGACAACAACTCTACTGTGGGTAGGACGGAATAAACCAATATTTGAAATAATAAACGTTGTTAATCTTTATGTAATCACTGTAGATAACGAAATTGAAGTAATTAATATGTAAAATTGTAACAGAAATCAAAACGTATTATGTGTGTTACAATACATAAGAATATACGAAATAAATTCAGTACACACATCTATTTACATAGAAACACTTGTAGCAATAATAAAATATGCTGAAACCATTGATATAAACGATGCATATACACCCCACCAGGAAACTAAAATGATCAAAGACTTCCAAATAAGAGTGTTCAGGTTTAAAAAAATGCGAAATTTTATTAATTTGTTTTCAGGTCCAATTAATATTGAAACCATATATTATAATAATATTAACACCACACTCCAAATTCCCGATTGACAAAACTCCAAATTGCCTAATAAGGCGTAAGGACATTGCAAGGAGTGGGTGTACTTGGCCCTTCAGGACATGACAAGCAACGTTTCCATACTGAACGTATCTTCAAGTCCGGAACGAAGCGCAAAAACAGCAAGCTTCTAGAATAGAAAACTGTTTACCGGTGGCAATCTTGCCAATTGTACGCCAGAGGCTAAAACGGTCTGATTTGCATGCGGTTATGCGGTGACACATTTTTTCCAGCGGGCAGGATACGTAAATAGCCCAAATTGAGCGTCAAACGGCAAACGACATTCAAACGGCGAGGTCAATCTGTCTGCCACAAGACAATGGACTGAGACCAATAAGCCCGTGATAAATGTCAAGATAAAACCTAACCCAAATCTAGGCGCAGTGACGTTATTACTTATTGTTATCGTCAAAATATTATTATAATGTCAAACCGCAGGAATGTCGCCACTAACAACTTGTTGCAACTTGCAAGTCATAATCACAATATTGTCTGCAGCCTTTGGTTTTAGATTGAGCGAAAATAATCAGCTATTTTAAGAGAAAATTGTGTAATTTAAATGAAAAAAATATTTGTTTTAGTCATTATATTTATTATATTTATGCATTTTCGACCGGTTACGGTTGAACTCAACCTTCTTCCGGACCGTACATATGTGTATAAATATATTTTTTATAAATGAATTAAAAATTGTTTCGAAAGCTAAGCTTTCCTCATCAATAAACATGTTGATATGTATATATTAATAAATTGGTGATTAAAAAGAAAATTTTAATTCGTTTATTAATAATGACGCCACAAAGCGATTGGTATGAATATTTGAAGATTTAAAAAAAATATATTCAAGAGGTGACAAAAAACAAAACAAAAAAATCTAGACTGAGAACCTTATCTAACCTAACATGATTAATAATTTTATATTTTGAATTATTTTATTTTATTTTTTATTAATTTAAATTAAAATGATTAATTAGGCACTGCCCTATCTACCATTTAAATATCTATACAAAAAATTGAAATTTTGAAAAAAATTAAAAATCATTTTCAGCTTCAGCAACATCAATAACGTCGTATTTTTTCAATCTTAGCACTCTAGCTCACTCAAAAGTCACGAGCCGCCACTGATTTCATCTATTCGTAAAAATAAAGCTGTACGGAAAAGAGTCGATTTAAAAAGCACTGCAAGCCCATATTGACTTATCTTCTAACTATTTTCCCTAACGATCGAAATCACGGCACCAATAAAGGTGATGAATGATGATTAACCAGACAGAAAGTAAATTTCACAAGCAATATGGGAATTATGGATTAAAGAGCAGTTTATGCACGTTCGAAATGGGAAATTACGTTGGAAAGAGCAAAATGCGATTAAAAGCTCGGAAACAATCCGCGCGCAACTTTTGATTACCTGCTTCGAATGCGAGTATAAAATTTACGCTGATGTTAATAAATAAACGGATAATTTTACGATAGGTCGGGATTGTGTTGAACTATAAACTGCATCTCGGTAATCGCATTCGGCGATTTACTTTACTAAATCTAATAGCGAGGTGGCTATGATCGTTTATAGTTTATACTATATGGCAGTGATTCCCAAAGAGGGTGATATCGCCCCCCCTGAGGGCGCTGGAGGACCGAAGGGCGGTGGCGGCCTCCCGAGCAACAGGGGGGGGCCTTGAGAGGCAGAAAGGGACAAGCGAGAGAAATAAGAAGATACCTTTGTCGCAATAATCATATCTACGAAATATTTATCATACATTGTGTTTAAACATGCTTTATGGGTAAAATAAAAACATTTTTAAACTTTCTTTTACTTTATTTTTGACTGGCCCTATTACACATATAAATAAATCAATTAAGAAAACATTGTCATATTTAAATACGGGGAAAACACATTGTAAATATAAAAAAACCTCACAGAATAGAGAATTCTAATAATTTTCTAACAAAATTGGTTTTACCGATAATAAATCATTATTTTTAAAACCCATCCAAATTAGAATTGGGTGGGAGTAAATAAAATCATATAAATAAGTCGTCACAATGTGAATTAACCGTAGTTTGAAAATGGCATTGGACGTCGAAAAAACTGTCACAATAATAAAAACAAAAAATACTTGCAGAACATAATAAATAATATTATTAAATTTGATTTACATTAAATCAAAAAAGGCCATCTTCAGATTGAAGCTTAATTTTCGAAGAAAACATACACACAATGCATATTTATATATCTTGTAGATTTGTAGGGAGCATCGTTGGTGATACTCGTACATTGTACATTTATAGTTTTGTGTTATGAACCGATGATATGGTGGATGCAATCTGTCGGTCTTAAGTTTTAAGTGGTTTATTATTCATAGATAGTAATTGGATAGAGTTGGAAAAACTAAATTAGTATATGCATACAAATATATTTGTACAGCGTCCTTGACGCGATTTTTCACAATAAAAAACGTAGCTAGATAAATCATCAAATATTATTATTATTATTACAACAAACCGATTTTAAAGATGGAGAATCGTGATCTGTAGTACTCAACTGATCGATACTAAAACATGTATTACTTTTAAACTGGTTACAAACAGCATAAGATTATATCATAATATATATGTGGGGGGGGGGTACGCTCGCCATACAATTTTCACAGATATATGATAGTACCCGTGTGTGACGACTGTATGGGATTGTATGGTGAGCGATATCGAGAGATATGCCACGCCCACATATTATATTAATTGTGTGTAACAGGCGTTAGATTGTTTCCGAAATGTGATACAACTTGATGCAGTGCAAGCATTGATCTACAATACCGAGATATGCCCTAAGGCTGTTAAAATAACCCCGTGTCTAGTCGAATCCACTAGACACATCACGTGACGCACAGGCCACCACGTCACGCGCGTCATAATATGAGTGCATTGACGACCATTCTGACCCCGCACGTGGCTCAGGAAACATCGCCTTGGGGTGGATTTATTCTCTTAAAAATGCCGAAATGTGTCGTTAATCGGTGTCATAATACGACAATCAACGAATAGAGGAGAATTGGTGTTACTTTTCATTTGTAAGTACAAAAAATTCTTATTATTTTGTCAAGTACAAGCCAGTTACTTCTCGACCTTTCTCTTTTGTTCCTCATTTCCTTCCCAATTCCTCCAATCTTCGTACAAAGCCGAAATTTGGGATGCCATAGTAAGTGTCCAAAAATACGCTATAAAAAACGACAGTTATAGATAACGATAGTTTTTTTTTACAATAACTCCACACAGGAGACCTTAAGGGAAATAATTTCCCTCGAGGCGTATATCATATTTGGGGATGCTGTACGGAGGGTCTTTTAGAGGACACGAAGGAGTGAACCTGAGTCTTGAAGAGATCCATGTTGTAGGATGGAGGAAACAGAGGCCGGCAGATCATTCCACAGCCGAGCTCTTTAACACTAGAACGAGTCGTAGAAGCGGTCCGATCTCATGTGACAAATGTCAACCGTGTACAAATACTGTGTGCGCGTTTGGCGTGTTTCCCGACTGTACACCAGTGCCGAGGGGATCAATGAAGCTAGTTCCTCAGAGCATCTTCCATTAAATTACCAGTAGAACAAGGACAGCATTTCCACCTGACGCCTGTGTTCCAAGTATTGCAATCCGTTTGTTAAGATAGGCGAATCTATCAAACGGACTGGCGGTTTCTGCAGAGTCAAGGGTTTTCCAGATATTTTTGAGCTCCCGACCAGAGGTGGTTGCCAAATTCTACAGTGGGGCGCACTTGCGATTTGTACAGGGTCAGCAGTTGTGTACTATTATGTGCGGGCTCAGTACAATACGCCCAGCTTCTGAGAGGCTAACTTCACTCTGGCTTCGATGGAGCCCCCATACCTGTGCTGGTCATTTAGGGTTACACCAAGCATATCAACGGAGGGCTTGTTGGAAAGGTTGCTTCCATTAAAGGAGAATAGATTGTCAATTCGATTCCCTTTAGGCGTAATCAGACATGATTGGGTCTTTGGAATATTAAATTCGACGAGGTTATTCTCGAGTTTAATAGAAAGAAATGTTTCAAAAAGGGGGCGGAAAGTCAAATAAGTTTGGGAAGCTCTGGTCTATAGTAAATATCCATATCAGCCATCATAAAAGTAGAATACTGACCAGTGCTGTGTGCACAGAGCACCCGCGAGTATACCGCTTTAATTAGAATGAAAAGGCAATTTTCCATATCTAATTTTAGGTGACTGGTATTTTGCGCATTTACCTCAGTCAAATGTCACACGTTAACCTTTCCATTACGGTGTTAGTAAATTCCGCGAGCTCCGATGCTGTACACTTAGTGTACAGTGTACACATTTAGAGTTTTAGTGACTTTTAAGTTGGATAAAAGTGGATAGTTTACATTTATTACTTATATAAATCAATGTGTACATATATATTTCAATAAAACATATATAGTGTATTATTGCTGAAAAATAGGAAAAGACCAGGCTTATACGCATGATACGTCCACTACTGTCGGAAGACCGCCCGCTACTGCTGACGACCGCGCATCGTGATACAGGGAGCGACACCTCATCTCTCTCTCACTCACTACCATACCACTCAGCAAGTTAGCAACACGCAGACGTAGAGTCACGTTTGTGAGATCCTCACTAACATTATTATGAAGCCCTTGTCCTTATCTATGCGTAATTGTACTAGTGTTTATAGTTTTTTTTTATATACTTAATCTTTCGAAATTGGCACCCGGAAATAATTTTTTATTAGCATTTATATTCATTGATCAAGGAAAATTTAAACCATCCCAATCTCCGAGGATCTTATACTCGTATGTGCGTTGACTATATGTGCGCTGACTCAAGGTATACCTATATTATAAACTGGCTGTTTGATAATGGCTTTGAACGCCAAAACAGGTGACACAATAATAGCAAAACAAAGAGGAATATACTAGCAAAAAAAACATGCTACAAGCTGTGTGTCTTATGTCACCACGAATCTAGGTAACAGGCATAAAATTCGCTTGGCAAGGGGAGTCTAGAAATGTTTGTTATAAGCCCAAAAAGCGTTTTTTATTTAGTTTGTCTTCTATAAGAAAGTCTTCTATAAGAAAGAAAAAAATAATAATCAAGGGAAACTGTCACAAATAATTTTAGCTATAAACTAGTACTTTTTTAAACTTGTTTCTTACATGCGTTCATAATTTTCTAATGAAAAAAATTTATTTTGTAGTATACCGCATTTTTTGGCAACGTAATTAACAATTTTATTTTAATTCTTATCGAGGGAAACTCCAGGAAAAAGTTCAATTTATTCAAAGCATATTTTTGGTTTTCATAATGTAAACCGATTCGTAGTGTAGATTAATCGAAAAAGTGATTTTACTGATAGGTTCGCCTTAAATGTCACACCACAAAGTATTTGCTTTCTACGTAATGTAACCTTTTCAAATTTGTTTATTTTTAAACGGACAGATTTCCCCCTGCTACAGACTTGTCTTTTAATAAGTAGTATTAAATAGACAAATACTAAAATATCAGAAAGATAAAGTATGGGAGTGAACTATTATATTTATGCAACTCTGTGTAGAATATTCTGACCGTCTGTTGTCAATAAAACTGCGTGAAAGTAAAATATAACGTCTTACTTATTAAATTATTATGCACCGGTTCAGCGTTGGTATGATTGAGCCGGCCTAAAGCCAATTTTAGCATACGTACGCCGTGTAATAACCAAGTTTTTTAATAATCAAGTTTTGCACTATTCAGAAATTTACGCGCCGCATTATAAGTAAAGGGGAAAATATAGGTAGAGGAAAGGAAGCGTATTTGGAATACTGTTGGTAATTCGGAATACCGTCTTATCTTCGGTTCGGGTGGCGGAATCTATCGGTAATAATTATAACTATTGAAAGTCGAAGCTGTGAGCCTTGATTTTGGCCGGAATAATAGTTCTCCTGTGTCTGCGGATGAATGCTGACGTGTTTTGTGAAGTTGCTCCTATCAAAACTTTTTCGGTGAGTTTTTAATCCAATATAATCACCCCATATTCCAAACTATTTTATAACATTACAAATGAAATCACTTCAGAAAGAGTTTTATTTTTATAGTATGGCTTTCGTTTTTGCATTTTTTAATACGTTGACATGTGATATAAGAAAGATCTTTTAGGTTATATGTTGCTAATGCGGAATACGGAATGTGATGCAAAATCGGACTAGTATTCCAAATTATATTCATTTTTTTTAAGTACTTTTATTTAATTTTACAGAGATGTCGTCATCAAATTTGTACCAGAAAAGGAAGAAGTGGGATTCGAATGATATGTGTGAAGCCATTACTGCTGTTCGCAATAAAAAAAATGGGATATTTGATGGCAGCTAAACACTTTAAAGTCCCACGTACTACTTTGTTTCGACTCGTATCTGAAAAAGATGCGGACTCTTTGACTTTAACCTCAAAGAAAATTGGCCGAAAACCAGTTTTTAGTGCAGAGTTCGAAAAACAATTGGTAGACTACGCCCTTGTAATGGAAAAAAAGTTCTATGGTCTAACACAAATGGATATCCGACGATTGTCTTATCAAGTGGCTGTTAAAAATAATCATCCAACTCCTTTTAAATCGGGAAGTGCTGGCAGATACTGGTTGAAAGGCTTCCTAAATAGACACAAAAATGTGTTATCTATGAGAAAACCTACAGGAACCTCGTTTGCAAGAGCCATCGGTTTTACCAAAGAAAAATTGGACACATTTTACGACATACTAGAAAATGTGTATTCAGAAAAAAACTACCCCGTCGACCGTATATTCAACGTAGATGAATCAGGACTATCTATCGTTCAAAGTAAAATCCCGAAAATCATTGGACGCCGTGGTAAAAAAACAAATCGGTGCACTAACTTCGGCTGAACGAGGGTCTCTTATAACTATTGTGGTTTGTATGAGCGCATCAGGCATATATGTGCCTCCAATGATAATTTTCCCCCGCAAAAATATGAATCTACAGCTCATGAAAGGAGCCCCGGCTGGATCTGTTGGAGTATGTCATCCATCTGGGTGGATACAAACTCACCTATTTACCCAATGGTTTTTACATTTCATGGAGAAAACTAAACCAAGCGAGAGCTCTCCGGTTTTGTTAATCTTGGATGGTCATTATAGCCATACAAAAAACGTGGAGATTGTAGATTTGGCTAGAGCGAATCACGTCTCCATAATATCACTCCCTCCTCACTGCACACACAAAATTCAGCCCCTCGACAGGTCATTCATGAGTCCTCTGAAGGCCTATTATAGCGAAGAAATTCGTATGTGGCTACGTAATAACGCACGAGCTTTGTCAGTATATGACATAACGAAGTTATTTGGAAATGCTTATCGCAAATGCCAAACCGGAGAGATTGCAGCAAATGGATTCAAAGTTAGTGGAATCTATCCCTTCAACCGGCATATTTTTAGCGATGCTGACTTTCTTGCTGCAGAAATTGAAGAGTCTGAAGTCCAGCATTGTGCAGAAGCGTCAACAACACCAATGATGAAAGTTGAAGCACGTCCATTAGCTTTAATGGAAAGTCCACCCGAAGAACAAAGTCCTTCCTTGGTCGCGATTGAACCCCAGCCGTCGACTTCGCGTGGAAGACCCAATCGCACTATCATTACCCCATTTGATGTTTCCCCGATTCCGCAAACTAGAAAAAAAACATCCAATAGAGGGCGTAAATCAGCGGTTTCAACCGTTATATCAAGTTCTCCATACAAGAAGCAACTAATAGATGAACAGGAAAAGAGGACTGCCAAGAACAAGCCCAAGGGTACAAAAAATTCCAAAAAGAAAAAAACGACAGATATTGCTACTGACTCGGATTCTTCTGCATCGGAAGTAATTGATGACAGTTCCTCTTCTGATATAGTCATCCCTCCTGGAACTAATAAACCAAACGAGGAAGACGCAGTGTGCTTTTTCTGCAATGGTCCTTTCAGTCAGGATGTAAGGGGAGAACTTTGGGTCAAGTGCCTAATGTGCAACCTCTGGGTACACAATGAATGTGCCGGATGCGAAACAGAAGAGTATGTATGTGATTATTGCAAATAATTAACAAGACACTATTATATTCTGAAATATTAAAAGTGAATATAATTTGGAATATACTATTCCGAATAACATGCACTTTTAAAAAAACGCATTTTTTCTCATTCTTTAATTTTTTATTTTTTAAAAGCACTGTAATATTTTTTTTTAATTTCTGTTCTCGTTTCCTAATAAACTATTAGTTTCTTAACATTTAAATCGACTTTTATTCGTAAAAACATTTTTATCTTATTTTCTGCACCCTAAAATGTAAATGGTATTCCGAATATGCTTCCTTTCCTCTATTTATGCATACTAAGCAATAACTTGCACATTGGCGTAAAGTGACATTTATTTCTCGAACCTTTCCGGGTAAAAGTGGAATAAGCATAATCGATTGAATAAGTTGCGTGTTGAGCGTTACACATATCGGTACGTGGACTAACAGAAAATCTTAAAGAATTAATGTCCTAGAGTCCTATGTTAATCGCCGTGAAGACGCGAATAGTAGAAATTATCATATCCCCTCATACGCAAACGAGTGTGCAATTTAATTCGTACCACGATGAACATACTGTGTCCTTTTTACGAGTGTTCAAAACTATTCTGTTGTATCAGCGTGGGGGTGTATAATGGGCAGCGGGTTTTAATCTGATAGTTTATTATTACGGTAGGCATTCCGAGAGCAAGTAACTACTACGAGTGTGAAATAATTGATCTGAAATTATTGCATTGCACAAGGAAAGACGATCAGTTTCCCACAAAATCCGAGTCAGTTTACTTTCTCCGAGATTCGAGTTTGGTTCGAATCTGGGCGGCGAAACAAATTAAGTGGCCAGCAAAGAAGTTATCATATTCCAGGCGCCGATAAAATACGAAACCGCCCTCGCCCATTTCTAAAACGACATCGAAGATAATTTAATGAAAATAAACTCGGTCAAAGCCAAAAGTGAAACTAATTAAATCCTACGGAATCATTAAAAGTTGGAATTTGATAAGAATATCCATCAGCAGTGGCGTAATGACGGACTTTTAGAACCAGAGGGTTCCATGACAATTTAACACACGTATGAATCGGCACACTTCTCTTAAAAGTGATATAGTCATTAAAATAACGAAAATAAACTAGCCCGAAAACCTAACATAAATTAATCTTTTTTTATGATTGAATAAAAAAAACTTTTTAACTTTATTCCACTTTTATTTTTGACCATGGCCGGTTTCAGACTGGTACAATTAATGCTTATAATATGGTTTATATACAAGTTTGGCTGTCAGGGGTAACAAACCACAATTATACTAAAATGAGGTTTTTTCTTTACTGTTATAGCATGATTTTACAAAACGTGACTTATATGATACTTTTGAATTTATTCATAATATTATTTTATATGTCAATCTGATTTCAAAAATGATTTTTAAGATGGGTTACGGTCATTTTTATTGTAAAGATGATTTTATATGAGTTTATTCTAGGATTTTCCCATCTTAGTTGTAATATGAAGGTAAACAACAAGATTTTCAATAATTGGGTTACTACCAGCATTATGATATATTTGCATTGGTTTCCTAATAATTATATTTAGTATGCACTTCTGGGAAATAATGATGTACTTTTATTGTCACGTTCTATTTTAACAACTTCATTTCACGGTACCGTTTTTTTTTATTAAAAAAATAAATTAATTAGCTTAGGTTAATATATTATTTTCGTAATTTTAATAACTTTCAATCACTTTTAAAAAGAGTGCCGATTCATACGTGTGTTGGTTTATCCGGTCACCATCCAGGCGAACCCAACGCCACTGAAGAATAGAAGTATCAAATTTAATGAATTGTTTACGATCTGATAATAATTCTTGGAAGGAGGGAAATAAACTCAAATAAGAGAGCATTCTTTAGAAAAGCTATCGTCACAATTCGCGTGTTTTTGTTTCCGAGCTTTGAGATTTGAATAATGCCAAATGGCACACGGTAGATCCACAGTTGACCGCATTTATTAATTTAATTAATTTATTAATTAACCCACAATGGGGTTTTATATATTTTAACATTTAAATGATTTTGTGTACAGAAAAAAAAAGTTAACAAAAAATGACATGTTGGTATATAAATGTAATATATTTATGATATATATGTTTGTATAATAATGTACAAGTGCATGCCACAGAGAAGTTATAAAGGGAAAGGTTTTTAATTTGCAGATACTTTTTTTATTTTTTTTACCATTGTTATAATTTTTATGGATTATTGGCAGAGATGTCTTATGCCTCGACCACACAATCGGACAACGTCCCAACCCGAACTCGGTTCGGAGCTGGGACGTTGGCCGTTCGTATAGTGACTATAAATCGGGCAACTAACTACACGAACAGCCAACGTCCCAACTACGAACTTCAAACTAGTGATGTCATTTTACCTAAAATCTATCGATCTACCGATATTCATAGAAAATCTATCGAAATTTATAATACTATTGACACTATTCGTTTTTCATTAGGTACTCATGATACTGAAAAAAAATAGTAGCAATCCAAGAAATAAAAAAAAATTATAGGAAATCACCAAATAACCCATCTTTTGTTTCATTAACGTCACAATAAAAGGATATCGTGTCACATGTTTTATCATTCAAAATGTTACAAAAATATGACGAATTTTAATTTCATAGCCCCCACCGCTATAGCTGTTGCGCCTGTTGTAGCTCCATATTTTATTTTTACGCACAGCCTGAGTCAGATTGCAGCGTAACAAAATACAACAATTAGCCCCGAGTATACATCAAATTACACGCATTTCGTCAATGAGGTGGTTTTTCATGAAAAACGGCGCTATATAAATTATCCATCTATTATTATTATTTGCATGACATGCATATTTGGGCATTTATTTGGACGTTAGTTGCAAATTTGAGTGTTTTTTCGTCAATATAAACATAGTTCATTCATGTTTTATTCTCCGCGTAGCACGTCCGTCGGGATCGCCTGCCGAACTCATACTGAACGCCCATTGTTCGCCCGAGTTCGGCCAACTAGTTTGAAGGTTGGGCCAACTAGTTCGCCATCGCCCCGATCTCGGGCCAACTCGCCGAACTCAAGCCAATGTTGGGCCAACGCGTACGAACTACCCCTCTACACAATCGCCCAAACGTTTAAGTTGGGAGGTTGGGCGATCGTGCGGTCGTGACATTAGATATAGTGAGCAGTTGAGATATTAATAATGTGTGGTAGAAACCGCACGTCTGAACAGCTGCATTCTGCGACTAACCCAATTAGCGCGAAGGATATTACGTGAACCAATAACGTATATTTTGGCGCTCTCGCAGCAGCCGGCAGCTTTTTATAAGCGCTCCAGTTTATCTGGGAAATATTGCTTAGTTCTTAATTTTTTCGGTGTTAAAGTAGCGTAAAATAACCGCAATAATCTATAGGTTACATTTATAAAAATCATATAATTTTAGTGTGGCCGTTTCGGGCTTAAATCAAGTTTATAATAAAAAATCAAATAAAAACCCAAATATTTTAAGTTCAAATCTGTCGCGTCGTTCTAAACTAACCCAAAAGCATCGGTCGGTCGAAGCGTTCGACACATGTGCTTATTAAAAGACCTTTTTGCTTGTTAAAAGTGTCCCAAAGTAAATGATTTTCAATGTTATTCTTTGAACTGTGGTGATTGTAAACAATATCGTATACGAGCTAGACAACTCAAACTCAAACTTAATGGTGAATGTGCTATTTTGGAGCCTTTAATAAGCTGCAAAGATATCGCTGTATAACCTTGAACACTGTACCACAACTGCAATCCGCAAAATTAGAGTTCGTGGCTACCGAGAAAGGCGCAATAGGAAATAAAAACATTTGACGAGAAGATCTTCTGCTGTCACGGCGACCTGAGTTCTGACCTCCAGTTCACGGAGCAGATCCGGTGCATCATGCGGCCCACGGACATGCCCGAGAAGGCTGCTCCGCGGCCTGCTGTGGTCCGACCCCGAGAAGGATACCACCGGCTGGGGCGAGAAATAGACGACACGCTGATGTGGTCTTTCCAGATCCTGAAGCTGGCCGACGAGCGCTACCTGGCGTATGGGCAAACCAACACCGAGTGTCCCGTCACGCAGCCCAGGGGCGTCACCAACAAAGACAAAGAAGATTGGAAGAAAGGATCAGTACCCCTGGCCCCCGTCCTCACCCGCCGCCCAACTTCACATAACTCCTATCATTCGTATTAGCGTCTTGCAATATATCGTAAGGAATAAATACAGATAGCTTCTATTTTTTTTCAATTAAACATGTATGAAAACTTAGACCAAGCCGTATTTAGTTTTGATAATTTAACTGCATCCTTTATATGGTCTATAAATAATGTATAATGATAGTGTCCAAAAAA
Organism: Halesus radiatus; assembly: GCA_022606495.2. NCBI lineage: Eukaryota > Metazoa > Arthropoda > Insecta > Trichoptera > Limnephilidae > Halesus > Halesus radiatus. The sequence continues at coordinate 14,421 of JAHDVE020010648.1, forward strand.
AAAAAATGTCATAAATTTAATATAGGAATAATGTAAGAATAGGAAGTAAGATTTGTAAAGCGCCCTTGAGGTGATTTTTCACAAAAACGGCGCTATAAAAATCATCCGAATATTATTATTATTATTATACCGTACGACTGCATCTCGGCTGCATAAATGCAATCTACAAGAATGAACCGCTACGAGAAGAATCGTTTGACAAGCGTTAGATTAATATGATTTTTTTAATTAAAAAACCATTTTAACTTTTTTCCACCTGTTTATTTACGACCTAACCGGTTTCACCCTATCACGGACATTGTCATACTGGCTCAATTAAAACTAAATCTACAGTATATACTCGTATATATATAGCATCGATGTCAGGAGTGGGTCCCATTGCTTTCTAATATTGCTTTTATTTATGACTTACTATTATGTTTACAAATACTTTCGGGTTGGTTTATTACCTCCTGGAAGACGGATTATATTGTTTTTGTTTACTGAATCTATGGGTTTTTAAAAATATATATAATGTCATTCGTGTCAGCTTTTATTGGAACCTATGGTTATTTCTGGTTTTATTTCTCCATTGTGATTTCCGTATTGTGTGCTAAAATGAATTTTATAGCAGTATTAGATTCACTTCAACTGAGATCTGAGACTATAAAATAAATGTACACTCTACTTTTTCATAGCAGAAAAACTCTTTGAAACAGCGCCCCATGTTGATACAGAATAGGTTTGCAGGGTTTTAAATTTATAAATACCAGAGAATATACTAATGAAAAAAAAAAATTAAATATATCCTTCGTATTTATACAAAGAATTAATTATAAATGTAAAAAGTTTTATGTCATCGTGTTTAATTCGGTTCCATGGCAATTGATCCCCCGACAGCTGCCCCCGCCGACAGTTGATGCCTTGGACAGTTGATCGCCTAAAGAATTATTTCTGCTGTACGTCCTCATTTGTAAATTAAGTATGAAGAGAGGATATGCGGCCGAATAACCATAGTCGACATGCTTATATCTGCAGGCGTCTTGAGTGGAAATCCGCTACAATATAAAATTGTACAAATATGGTTTTTTAACCCTGTTAAATGTTGTATGCAATGTCGTTAATTCCATTCTGAATTTTAACCCTCTCAACAAATTTACTATGTACATATTTGAGATTTAATTTCCTATTATTACATCTTTACACCCCCCAGCTGTTTAACAACCCCTTACAGTTAATGCAGCATAATATTATGTCCGCGCCAATGTAGTATAATTATCAAATATACATTATACATACGCAATTGCGTGAGGTGACTAGCACTGATAATATGAGGGCGACATTTCCCCTGTATAACCAAGTACCTAATAATGTACCTACATACGATGGGGAGTTAGTTGTTCATTCGAGGCGAATACGGCGATTAGTCACCGAGTAATGTGTCAAGTAAATAAATACACGGGTAGCCCCTGACCAAACACGACCTCTCTTCACAATATGTTATACAAAAGCTTTCAATAAATATTTTCCATTTATACGAGTCAAAATAAAAATAATGGCTATTTTCATAGTGCCATTATAGTGAAATATCATTCAAGGTAGCTTTACAAAGCCTGAAAATATAAGTATATACTTAGATTAAACTAGGTGGTTAAAAAATCTAAATTTGGTATTTTGAGTTGTCGTGGGCTGTATTCGCCAACAATGTAAAAATAGAAGGATTTAAATTTCCAAAAACAAAAACAAAAAATCAACATAAAATATTAAATTATAAAGAGTAGGTAGATTTGTGAAAAAAATATATACATCAAAGTAAATTCTGATAACAGGGCTGGAAATAAAATATTTATCTGAAATTAATGGAAGTAATGACAAAGCATACGAATAGAATAAACTAATTTAACAATGTTTTTTACGACAGCTGACAGTTTATTAAACATAGCAATCAACGTCATCACCAAACCAGACCTAGTAATGTCCATGTTATTTTTAATGAAAGATCGACATTCAAAGAATCGAACTTACAACCTAGACTAGATAGGATAAAAGACATAAACATCCCGAATGAAAGAGATCAGAGGTTGAGTAGGACTACTATTAATTTTTTTTTACTTAAGATGAATGAAGCAATAAAGTGTTTCTGTCTTTGAGACGACGTGATAGACCTTTCTTTTGAATTTAATCATCGTTCCGATATTTTCAAACTTCAATAGACAGTTGTCCAGTAATTTTTAGGTTCACTGAAGATAGATTATACGAATAATTGATTCGACATATATAAAATTAGAATTTAAAAGTCGGGAACAAAAGTGGATTACAAGAAATCAGGGTTGGACAAAACTCGGGTTTTTCAAAACTCTTTTGCCCAGTGGATTTTTTCGGGCTTAATGACTCGTTAAAATTATGAGTTAGTGAGTGTTTTAAATAATAAATATACAGATAATACAGATCCATAAATAATATAGTATAGATAATATATAATATAGAATGAATATCTATACAAATTGCAAACACATACTGTCATACAATGTTACATACGATAATTACCCACCCGAAATTGTGGCGTTTCGCATGTAAAAAACTGTTTGTGGACTGTGAACAACGACAATAATAATGATGGGTTTGGTTGATTGTAATAAGGGATAGTTTTAAGGTTTAATAGGAGCTAGGATAACCAAACACTTACCTAATAATGTAAGGACCAAACATGCTCCTCCAAAGTAGTTTTTTCTTCTCTGAACAAAAAAGCACTCCAAACAATTACTGTCAGATCACTGATCACTGGGTGTTCCATTTTTTCAAAACGTTGGGTTTGGTTAGGGAAGGTTTGGCAAAAGACTGGATAAATAGCAATTAAGGTAGGAACCAAACACATTATCATCTCAGAACCAAACACATTATCATCTCAGAACCTAACACATATTTTAATAGTAATTATGTAAGTTCTGAACATAAGGGATTCCCTGGTATATTGGATCATGAATTTCCTTCATGGGATTTACTCCCGGGATTCATATTAGTGTCATTCTTTTTTATTTACATGAATACAGCACAAGAGTCCCAACTGCTCCCAAATGTCTGGAGCCAGTGAGACTATGGCATTCCCAATTGGGGAATGTTGTGAGGCTGAAGATATTGGAGAGTGGAAGGAGAAGGGGAAGAGGAAGGTGGGGAAAATACATGACTATTCAGATCTGGTCACCAAATACGACTAAAAGCCATTTCAAGCAACGTTTCAATTCTTAATGGTGGTCTTTCACCAGGGCGATACTGAGAGTATCTTCCACTCTGGGCTCCTTTTAAAAGTTAAGCTCATTAAATTGCAATCAGTTTAAATCCAATATTCCTAGAGTGAACACAGTACTTTATATTTTTCAAAACATGCCGAAAGCAGTTGGGTGTGGTAGGAAGGGAGGGCCTGAATGGAGCAAGGTTTAAAAAATAGACAATAAGAAAGTGGAGTGTAAACATTGTAAAATAAATGTGAGTAGAAATATTGAGCGCATACACTTCCACTTGGAGAAGTGTTTAGTACTAGTTCAATAAACTTTAAATAATCACTTGTATCCAGAGACTTAAAGAAACCCACTTTTGTGAAAAAATTAAAATAAAAAACTGATGGAATTCATTTGTGCACCTTTAACAACAGTTAGGAAGAGAGAGAAATGTTCCCTGGCACTGTACACAAAAATTTTACAATTTGATATGGATTTTTAAAGGGAATTTTACCCAGTGGGTTTTTTGGGTCGGGGAAAATTATGCCAACCCTACAAGAAATCTAACAAAATGAAAGAGTCACAAAAGGAGCACATAAAAAAGACAGGTGAATGAATTCTTTTGTAGGAGATTAAAGCCGCCTATAAAATTAGGTGTCATTGTTCTGTTAAGCCTATTTTTGAAAGCCGGTTAAGCCTGTTTCGATATCGGGAGGACGCGGTATCAAAAAGGCTGATTCCTTTTGTAAGATGGGGCCGAGATTACAATAATGGAATAATGTAAGCCCCGCTACCGGTCTACTATCTGATGCGGCTAGAAAGAGCAGACAGATGTATGTGGGGGATAAAGGGATTTGTGTTGCCCGTGTTTACTAATGGTTTGATCGTAACAATCGAGTTAGTAACGACTTTATAATGTCACTTTGAATTTGTATTGTCAATTTAAGAGATATTATGCGAAGACGGATGGAAGTTATTGGATAAATCATAAATCAATAAATTTATATCGATTTAAATAATTCAGATAATAATGATATTGGTTTCCTAGAACACAAATATGTTATTATTTTAGAACATTGGAGTGGAGTAAAAATAAAAATAATAATAATTACAAAATGATAATTACATCAATATAAAAGAAATAAAATGAAAAACATAATAGTTAATAATAACATAGGATAAATAAAATTAACTTAATTTACGGGATCGTCTTTCAGGATGGTAGTCGCATCATCTGCATCCATCGCTCTTTGAGTGGAGAGCCGAGCCACTCGGATGCAACCACGACAATGACCTTAGTTGATTTGCGTGTCCTGCCCCAAAAGCTGGCTAGTCGGTGGTGAAGTAAGGCGGCGAATGAGTGAACATCGTAGAAGCACTGCAGAACCTTGGAAGTTGCAGTTATGTCAAAGGTGTGTATTATTATACACTTTCCCAGGATAACATGGCACGACCAAGCGAATCAAATACGCTTTCGGCCTTCGACCTAAATTCACTTGGGTATTATAATAAAATATTATTTTTACCCGCGATTCTTCACCCATTAGCAGTTAGGACGTGTCTGAAACATCCAAGGGTCTCCTTCTCCATTAAACTCGTTCATAATATTATTACTTAAAATGTTGTATTGTAATTTGAAAACGTTATTTTATGAACGATAATCCCTAAACAAGCTTGCGCAAAACATCAAAACTGAAACCTACAAACAAAAAGCTGTGTTACTCTCTGGGTAAAGTAAATATGTATTTTAAATTCTGCCAGATGTTATTTGAATACATAAATTGTTCTTAGAAATATAAAAATACAAAAAAAAAACGCCAGAGGTCGGCAAGGGGCAGCTTTACAAGTTGATATGGAATATTTTAGAGGCCTCTGCCAATAACCAATCGAACCAAATTGGGCCCACAGACCGAATATTTCACACTTTTGAACTAATTCAATTTGATCCAATGATTTGATTTGTGTGATTTATTTTGACGTATTATAGAGTATTTTTAGCGATAGCTTGACAAAACATTATTATTAGATTTAAGTATCATTCAGAATCGAAACGTTGCTTGAAATGGCTTTAGCTGTGTTTGGTGATCAGATCTGAATAGCGAGGCACTTCCTCACCTTCTCCTGCCCTTCCTCACAGCATACCCCAATTGGGAATGTTAATCTCACTGGCTCCAGATGGTTGAGACAGTGGGGACTCTTGGTGGTATAATATCTTTAAAAAGTAATTAGTAACTACATACGAATGTTAAGAAAGCGAGCTTCCACGATTTCACGAATTTACATTTGATGTTTTTGTTATTCATAACATAAAGTGTTCTGATGTGAATATCATATAATGAATAGAGAAGCAAAGGCAACACAAGGGAGTACAATACTCGTAGGTACATCTGAAAATTAGCGTTTTTAAGTGTGTAGAGAATAATTTGAATTTATACAAGGGCAGGTGTCGGGCGTTTTCATATCATGAACTGTTTGCGAGGGTTGTGAGTTGGCATAAGGACTATAAGGGATGAATTTGAAACAACACCTTGAATATTGACTGCAGACATAAATGATATATCGTACAATCCCTTTGATCCATTTTTTGATCAAGTAGTGACGTACAGTTAATAAAACTAGCTATCAACGTCTATCATTGTCAACACATTGGAGAGACAAAGTAAACCATTAAGCAGGCACTAATTAAAAAGAATCGTATAAAACAGACTTTTACGTGCGCGAGAAAGAATTTATACATCAGTTTCGTCGTTAAATGCTAAAAATGATGGCAAAAGAAGAAAATTTCGGCAAATCGGAATGCATTTACATGAAGCAGAAAACCCGTCGTTATGAATACAAAAAAAACTCTTAGAGCTTTGGAGTCGCAACTATTTCCACCCTGTTATCAATTGTTTGATCGTGCCATTGATTTTCACATATTTCATGAATAATCCAAATGTACCAAAAATAATAAAAGAAAAAATAAGACCTAGAAATAACTTTACCAGTTAAGCAATGCAAATGTTGGAATTCATATTGAGAACTTCAAAAGATTCAAAACTTGAAAAAAAAATTATACCTACCTAATCAGAAGCCTTTTAGAATTTAACTCAACCATTTGGAATCCATTTTACAATATCAATGAAAAATCTATCGAGCGGTGTCAACATACATTTTTAAGAAATCTAATTATAGGTTAGGAATTCCCATTGAAAATACCAATTCTTCACTGTTGTAAGTAACGGGTCTTGCCACATTAAAAGAAAGACAAATATCGTTAGATTTATTTTTTCTTGTTATTATTAATGAGGGTGGGATAGTAATATGTATCGAGACAAAGTTGGCAGTGTACAAATCAGTGTATAGTCGAACGCTTACTTACGGTCACCAGATCTGGATGTTGAACGAATGAACACGTTCCAGGGTCCAACCCGACGAAATGAGATTTTTGAGAGGAGTTGCAGGAGTCATAAAATGGTATCGAATAAGAAGCTCGATGATCCGGGAGGAGCTAAACATCAAACCAATGTTAGTCTTCATAGAAAATTCGCAACTGAGGTGACTTGGGCACGTATTAGCAATGCCAGAAGGTCGAATTCCGAGGAAAATTCTGAGTGCTATTCCAGAGGGAAGACTTCCAGTGGGCCGCTCCAGACACAGGTGGGATAAGCAACTCCAGAGGCTGTGCGAGGAGAGGTCGGACCTACTACGGACCCGCGACCCGAGCAGGACATGGGAAAGAAGATGTGAATGTGTGAAAATTGGACTGATCTTCCTTGTTTAATTGGCTTTCATGGACCAAGTAGAATGGTTCATCAGAAAGTACCTTACCATTGTAACAATATAGGAACCAATGCAGAATAAATTCCGCGATGAATTGACTGCATAATTTAGGTAATAAGTACTATATATCGACATCTCGGATAATAAATGTCTATCAATTTTTAAAAATAATATTTAAATCGTATGCCATTCTTGGCTGTATTTATCTTGTTTTTTTTATATATTTTATTACTATTATGTACATTGTATATTTCATATCGATATTATATTTTAAAATAATGTATTATAGGTATCATGCATATTATCATTTAACTACGCTATAGATAAAAAAAAATCTTGGAAAAAGTCAACGAAATTAGTGATCTCGGAGTTTTGTTTGATACACAATAAAATTTTGTAAATCACATACAACAAATAACTAACAGAGGTATGAAGACATTGGGATTTATAATTAGAACTATCAAAGACTCTGATTCGCTGGAAGTTATAAAAATCGTATATTTGTCACTAGTGCGCAGCATATTAGAATACAATTCAATAGTGTGGTCCCCATACTATATCATTCATATAAAAAATATTGAACGCGTGCAGCGCAAATTTTTACGTTTTATTAACTTCAAACTACACATACCAATACAACACATAAACTATACATTCTTGCTAAATACACTCAAAATACATACTTTAGAAAACAGAAGAAAAATAACAGACTTAACTTTTTTATTTAAAATTATTTATTGTGTATTAAGACTTGTGCCAACAGAGGCAACTAAACTGCTTGTCAATTCGTACGTTGTGTCACGTCTAGATTATTGCAACGGAATATATGCGAGTCTCCCCAAATACCAAATTAACAAATTGCAATCAGTATTCAACGCTGCAGCAAGACTTATCACCGGCGTATCTAAATATTCTCACATTTCAGAGCATCTCAAAAATCTCCACTGGCTCAAATGTCCTGAAAGAATCCAGTTCAAGCTCTGCTGGATGGTATTTAAGTCACTTAACGGAATGGCTCCGGCTTACTTATCAGAACTGTGTATTCCCGAAAATACCAACTCACGGCAGTCCACCCTTAGGTCAGCAGCGTCATCAGCTATCGGCAGGTTGAAGGAACCAAAGCGCACACCTAATACTAAGTTCGGTGATCGTGCTTTCGGAGTGTCAGGACCTAAAGCCTGGAATGAACTACCGCATGACTTAAGAATTATCAAAGACTCAACAGAATTCAGAAGTAAACTTAAAACACATCTTTTCAGACAATCGTATCCATAAATTCACCTGTAAATTGCTTAGCTAGGCTGGCCGGTTAGCACTTACCTAAAGTCATTAAATAAAATAAAAATATAATTAAAAATTCACGCATCGGTGCGCAAATGCGTCCACAGCCCACAACACTGTAAACATCCAAAGTGTAAAATAAAAAAATAAAAAATAAATAAATAAAAACGTTAATATTTATTAAAAGCTTCTTACGCCGAGTAAAGTAATTTTATAGATATTTTGTCCTAAAATTCATTTTATGAATACTTTTCAGTCCTAAAAATTAATACCAATAATCCAATAAATACCAACTCTTCTTGTGCCACCGATCATCTAATAAATGTAACATCAATAGAAAAGGAGAAACAAATAACCATGTAAAACTATCATCTCTATAATTAAATTTTTCTAAAAACTGTGTTCATCTGAAGCGACCTGCCAGGTAAGTATGTTTTTCTGTATCTGTCTGTATATAATTAGTTAAGAAATATTTGTACAGCGCTCTTGAGGTGATTTTTCACAAAAACGGCGCTATACAAGTCATCCAACTATTATTATTATTATTATTGTGAACTCCTGCAACTAATCAATTTCAAAGTACCTCATCGACAAACTCGGCAAAATATGTTATTCTGTAACAATAATTCTGGGACCAACTACCAAATGCATGCACCCATTTCTCGTCTACATATACTTGGAAATAAATTCACCTCAGCTATAGATATGGTATATTTAATATAAGTTTACCCATGTTTAAAATATACCTGAACGATATTTTTATGTTGCAACAATTATAAGAGCATCGCATAAGAGCTATTGTTTAATTATTATTTTTTTTATATATATTATCTTTGTACTCATCTACAATCCAAAAAATTGTTCCTCTTTTTTCTTTCTATGTATCACATACTATATTATGTATTATGTAATTTCATACATTTTTACATCATCCGAAATATAAAAACACAATGATTTTTTTTCCACAATGTCATGCACTCATATTATATTATATTATTCACTTGTGTATTATGTATCATGTACACCAGGCAATTACTATTTTTATTAAAAAAGTAGTATCTACAAATTAAAAACCTTTCCCTTTATAACTTCTCTGTGTCATGCACTAATACATTATTATACCTTCATATATATTATAAATATGTTACACTTATATACCAACTATGCATCATGTTATTTTTTTTAAAGTTCTGTATACATAATCATTTTAAAGTTAAAATATGTAAAAGCCCTTTGGGGCGTTAATGAATGAATGAATAAATAAATAAATAAATAAAATAAAGAATGTAATAAAATGTAAGAGCCCAAGTCGGGCGTTAATGAATAAGTCAAATCTGTTCAAAGATAAGATAAGATGTCGTATTTACTTATTATTTCATTTTTATTATATTTTTATTACTATTTACTGATTATTATTTACTTATTATTTTTACCTATTATTATTATTTACTAACTTCTTCTTGTTAACGAAATATATCGTTTCACTAAAATTGGAAAGCCGCTCATCTCAACACAGGACTGTCCTAGTGAAATGAGTGGAGAATGTTTTTGTTTAAATAAATAAATTGTTCCATATTTTTCAATCTAGGTAGTAAGGCATATGTACTTTATAAGAGAAGATATCTGGAGTTAGAAATAAGGTCGGACAAAAGAATGTGAACGGGTGGTAGGAATAAAAATCTATCGAAAGCAAACTGCTGAATCGATAAATATTTTATGATCTGGAACCGTCTTCCGATCTTTAACACAGTCGATGGCTTCAATGGTTCGAGAGAGTATCGTAAATATATTATTTATTACGTCCAGATCAAAGAAAAGTCATAAAATTCTCGAAATCGCTTGACAAATAATCAGCGAATAAAAGTGAATAGGTGTTAAAAATAGATGACAAATGGTGCTATTTACGGTAATATTGGAATATGCCATTATTTCTGAATAGATAATCGTGATTAATCATTAGCTTAATTAAATAAATAGATGTAAATTCCGAAAACTGATTACAAATTAATGATAATGCTTTTAACAGCTTACCTCTGATAACGTGTGTAAAATTGTTACGATACTACTGAATGTCACGTAACATTCATTTCCCACCATTTAATTATTACTGATATTCAGTAGCGTGCAGTCCGTAAAGGCTGAAAAGCTGTGCCTACCTTGAGAGAATGGTTCGGGAACTTTTTATGGTGATGTAATACCAATAAAGATTTACTTCAAATTCCTATAACTCTTACTACTTTTCGGCAACGGAATTTTAGGTACTTTGCGATAAGAATTTTCAACATTCTTCCAGTTTTGCATAAAAAATTTTAAAAATTCACAAAAAAAAATTCTAACAAAATGTAAAAAATCGGATTAAAAGTAATGATAGGGCACCGGTACACTTACCCAAATTCAAAGTTATTGATATTACCATTTACGGAGCATATCATAATATATTCATAGGTATTATAAAATAATATGCAAAATTATTATAATTTTTTCCTTTTTATATATATCAACTTTATAAAACCACTGTACACTTACATTATTATATTTAGTTATAATTAAACTTAATTACAATAAAGATATTATTATTACTATTATTATTATTATTATTAATGCGTGAGTTTTTAGAAAAAGAAAGATGAATTGAATTAAAACATAATATCTATATGTATAAGTAAGTAACGTTTGCTCTATTTGTTCAACCTGATCACAACCATCAACAGAAGATTGAGGTGGAAGAAACTACATTTTTTAAGGCCACCAAAATATTCTATGTTATGATCGAAAATACTGCAACCTTCCCTTGGTTATAGAGCAATGTACGCCACTGTTATTATATTGCTTTAAGAAAAGTATTTATGTTTTACCTTTTTTTAAATTTCGAATTGATTTAATTTCTGATAATGCGCCGCAGAAAACAGATTGTCCTGATTCCTGATTATAGCCAGCCTGAGGGCAGTGGAAGGTGTTTATTAATCAGATTTAAAGTCAGGTACTTTACTATTTACCTGCATTTTTCACCCCCTCAACAATCTTCAATAGATTGTGCAATATTCCTATCAGCTCTGAGCAGAGGTATTCTAATATGGTGTAACATTTGAAATAAAACGTAGCAGCAATAATACATAAATTGTTTTTGGGTTTAATTCGTAGAACTCCATTAATTTTTTTTAGAAATTTAATGTAAATGAATTTTAATAATGGTATTATTAAGTTCTGCAAGCATTTAACTTTTTATTATTGTGACAGCTGTTTCAGCGTTGAATGCCATTTTCAAACATAATTAAGTTTAAATTTCACCAAAATTAAAAAAAATACGTATTTAAAATACAAAACTAAATCGAAAGTATAAAAATTTCCATACTAATCCAAAAACAAAACGCGCACGTGACGTCAGATGTTCTAAATTCAATTGTGCCAACATAACAAGGTGTTTCGATGAGATGATTTTTTATACACTTTTAAATAACGATTTATAAATTCTACGTATTTCTACGTGTAAAAAAGTTACATATTCAGAATCGGCGTTTGCTGATCTATATGAATATATATTTTTAAAGCCATTATATTATTCACTGGCGTTCCTTATTTTGTGACGTTTCAACCCAAATGCGCAAGTAACAGTAGGTACGAATACCAGATACGTCTAAAACTAAACCGTGCCTTATTAGCATAAAACTATGCTAGCTTTTAAAGAACAGTTACTGTATTAAATATAAGGAAGGTGACGTAAAGGGTTAGTAGACCAAATGGCATGATTTGCATGACCGATGATGACGCACGTCATTTTCTCAATAAACTCATGATGCAGGGCTATTCTGGGACGATATTCAGGGCTATAGCGGTCACTGGTCAGTGGTCACTCCTCTCTCCCGCCGTCCTGCCGCAGCCGCATGTCGTGGTGACGGGCAATCGTGCCACTCGGAACATCCAACGGTGGCTTAATTACTTTATTAATCGGGGATGTCGGTCACTAGTCGTGTACAGATGTCACTTGAATATCACAACTTACGTCAGTTTTAAAAAATGATGATGTAAATGTACAAACTGTAAAAACTAAAGAAGGGGTTATCCATCAGTTTCCGTAGCGTTGTGTCGCCTGGTGGTTATTTGTCAGCGTCCATGGTAAAGGGGTAAGGCTCTTGACTATGAATCCGAAGGTCGCGGGTTCGAATCCCGGCGTGCGCAAGTAAATTTTATTTAATTAATTTGGGCTGTTTCACAATTAATTCATTTAAAATAATTTTTAGTTGTATAGCACGTTCCGGTGTGGAAGATACTCTCAGTATCGCCCTGGTAAATTCACCGTTGCTTGAAATGGCTTTTTTAACGGTAACTCCACACAGGAGACCCTGAAGGAAATAATTTTCCTAAAGGCCTACACCATCTTTGGGGATGCTGTGTGGAGGGTTAGCTGTGTTTGGTGACCAGACCTGAATAAACAAGTATTTCCTCACCTTCCTCTTCCTCTTCTCCTTCCTCTTCTCCTTCCTCTTCTCCTTCCCCTCCCCCCTACATTCAATTCCCCGATTAGGGATGCCATAGTCTAACTGGCTTCAGACGGTTGGGAGCAGTTGGGACTCTAGTGCGGTATTCACATAACTTTTTTCTTCTTTAAATGGGGCAGGAGGGTTGGGGGTTCGATTAACGCGCATCATAATTGTCCAGTGTCATAATAAGAACATTTCATTTTAATTATTAGCATTTTTTTTATTTATTTTAACGTTATTCTTTGTTTAACCATTTATAGTTCAATTTAGTACGTGATTGCACCTTTACGTAAATTTTTTCTCAGTGCAAACGCAACCAAATAATGGACAACTTATCTTAAATAATTCAAATCATTGTACCTTTCCATGCTTTTAAAATATAACATTTATAAATAACATCGCCTGTCTCAATATTTCCTTCTTTTCTCACGAAATTCTCAGTTAACAAGAGCCTTCACTAGCAAGACACTTCAGGTACATTGATAAATCCGCTACATTTAATATATAACACGCATTTATAGGAATCCATCAGAACAGAATCTCAAATACGCTAATTCCTAAAATGATCGTGAAATGCTAGATGATATTCATTTTAATTTATTTTTTTCATAGCAACGTGTGTTCAATATCGTGACGTACATACAAGGTAATAATTAAAAAAAAATACCAGTACGCTATTTTTTTACCTTAGGTCTACAGGTCCCCCCCATAGCGAGGTGAAAACATTGCAGAAATACAACAAAAACAAAATAAACAAATGTCGACGAATCAATAAAAAAACTAGAATTTCATATTATTTACTCCAAAAGCAGTTTTTCTTACCACCGGAATTTTATTTGAACAATGGTACCCCGTAGCCCGTATTTAATATGTACTCAAATGTACATTAATAAATGTTCCTAATTAAAAACACCTTTAATGCGTGTTCACGTGTGAGACAAAAGCACCCCCGGCCTCAACAAAACAAATAATACAACCTCACTCACTGTCCAATAAATTAATCGGCATATTAAAGGAGGACATTAGATTAATGCCGGAGATAGAGAGGCCGTTAATTAAATTAAGGAGGGAGGCTCAGAGCTACGCCTCATTTTGTTTACAAAATAGAAACGTCTCGATCGAAAAACACACGAATGATTTTGTTTTTGTTTGAAATTAAACGTGCCTTATTTTTTTTTGCTTTCCTCGGCATCAAACAAAATTAGGTAATAGATAGTTCAATATTTTAGATTGAGTGAAAATCAAAGTAGGAAAAAACGTCAATTTTTTTGTAAATACCGAGCAAGATTCGCAATTGTTCCTTGCAAACTGGATGGAGCCAGTGAGACTATGGCAACCCCAATTGGAGTATGGGGAGGGGGAGTAAATGGGGTGAGGGAGTAAATGGGGAAGTGGAAGGTGGGGAAGTACCTGGCTATTCACATCTGGTCACCAAACACGGCTAAAGCCATTTTAAGCAACGTTTAGATTCGGAATGGTGTTTTTCACCTGGGCGTTACTAAGAGTATCTACTACTCTGGAACGTGGCGCAGTATACTACGTATCAGTGGCGTGCGTCATTTTTAATCAAGCGTAGCTTCCGGGTGAGAATTTTCACCATTACATTATCATGAAATATTTCGAACGTCTTAAATTTACAAATAAATGGTTCTATTGAGATGGTTGAAAATATCTCTTTGGGTAAAAAAATTACGATGTAAAAAAAGGGTTTTAAAAATTGTTTTTATTGAGGTAGGCACAGCTTTCAGCCTTTATAGACTGCACGCCACCGCTACATATTATTTCATACGAGTTGAATGTGAAATAATACAATTTAATTCAATAAAACTTACTTGCACACGCTGGGATTAGAACCCGCGACAGCCGATTCGTTGTCGAAGACCTTCCCCTCGATCATGGAGGCCGTTAATAACTAAAAGTTCACTAATATTTTAAGGAAAATCGTTTTACAACCCTTGAGGCGATTTTTTCCCAAAAACGGCGGTGCATAAATTAACGAATTATTAAATTACCTATTTTTGAATGTTCAAAAAATATTTTTCAAAAACGCCGCACTTCGTGTCTTCGAAATCTACGTGACCAGGTACGAGCGCAGTTCCGCAGAATTATTCCAGAGCGGCCTGCACTGTATGGAGGTGAAGATTGTCCTGATCCTCCGACAGGAAGGGGCACCAAAAGAAGGTTAAAATATTAAATTAAAATAAAGCGTGTATTGATTTATTATACATATTATTTGAGTCTAAACCGACACACTCGTAACTTCTTCAACACGTATACCTCCTCCCTCATTTAAATTAACTGTTTATGTATTTAATACAAAGATGTACAAATTTGATTTTTTTTAAATCGTGGAATTAAGGGCGTTCGAAACGTGATAATAACACCGCGCCCTCACAGATGGCGTTAATTGAGATATTTTTCAGAAAAAAAAACACTTTTAGCACGTATTTATTGAGATAAATTGTTTATTGGCGGGTGTACCAACATATGGAATATGCAATTGAATAAATTTTTGTAGGTTTTGAGCTGAATTCCTTCAAAAAACGAATTTATTTGAACATTTATTGAAGTAATTCAACTCTAAACTTATTCCTTTTCATAATATTCCGTATGTATAAATGCATCTAATTCTTTTAAATATTGAGATGAATTAGAATTTTAGGTTAGCCTTCACAAGGAAAATATTCCCATAAGACCCGTGGTATCTTTCATTAACGCTCCGACAACAAACTTGGCAAAAAGACTTAACTTCATATTAAAAAAATATGCAAATATACAACAAGTAAATAAAATTAAAAAATTTGATGTTCCGCATAACTGTCAATTCATTTCTTTAGACGTAAAATCCTTATTTAGCAACATCCCCATTAAAGAGTGCCTTATAATAATTGAAAATATGTTTGAAAAATGTAATATCAACCCGTTGATAAGAAAAGAGTTATTCCAACTCATAAAAAAATGTGTAGAAACAAATTATTTTCTTTTCAACGATACCTACTATCAACAAAATGATGGTCTTCCCATGGGATCGCCGTTAAGTCCACTTCTAGCAGAGATATTTATGGATTATATTGAAAACATAATCCTTAAATCTCCCTTAGCTAAATACATACTATACTACATCAGATATGTATACGATATCCTCATATGTTGGATAGGCACCAACCGACAGTTAGATATCTTCACTAATTGGGCCAACACCGTTAATAATAAAATCTGCTTCACAGTTGAACATGAGATCGAGGGTAAAATACATTTTTTTGATCTTACAATTGGTAGAAGTAATAATAGACATACCTTCGAAATATTTAGAAAACCAACTTTTACAGATACAACAATAAACGCAAACTCAAATCATCCTTGGTCTCATAAATTATCAGCTTACCATTCAATGGTACATAGACTCGTTAATATTCTTCTATACCCTGTCCATCATTAGAACGACCTGTGAGCGCGCATGTCCTGCCCCTTTCCCCCACTACTTTCTCCGCGACTTGGTATCCACGTTAACAGGATTTTTTTATTATTCTGTATTACCTACCTACAAACACAAATTGAACTCATTTTATACATTTAAATAATTATGGTTATAATGTTAAAATATACATATTGCATTTTATGTGGCATCAGGTTCATTAAAACAGCTAGGGAATTAATCCGAAATTGATAACATTATGATAATTTGACTGAACATCCACGGTATGAATGGGTTAATATCTCAGAAACGCGTGTATGGGCGGAGTTACATGGCCGTCGCAGCCGTGCGCGGGTGATGGGACGCATGCGAGGGGGTGGGTATGCGCAGTAGGAACCAAATTTGGAACTGTAGCAGGTTGTTCTTAAGTTAAATTCACAATAGATAAAATAGCGTACGAAAAAGAAAAGGAAACCTGGAATTTCTCGGTCCAATATCCATAAAAATTGCAAAATAAATTAAAAAATGTGGTTTAAATATAGCTTTTAAAACCAATAATAATATAGGAACAAGCCTAAAAAACTCAAAAAGTAAAAATCCCAAACTTAATAATAATGGAATATATAAATTAAAATGTGACCACGCCGACTGCAATGCTACCTATATAGGGCAGACGGGAAGGGCTTTCTCAACTAGATTCAAAGAACATATAAGATGTTATAAAAATAAAAGCACTTCTTCAAAATTCGCAGAACATCTTTTAGTAAATAATACGTCCCGCTTGACAACAACAGACCTAAACCCTTACATATAGAAAGAAAGGGCCTAAGATTAAATTTACTTGAACAATTAGAAATTAACAAAAGAACTAACGACCCTAATATAACATTAATTAATAAAATAAGGAAAATTATATACTCACCGCTTCTCAGTATGTTCACATTATCAAAACAATACAACACATTTAAATAAATCAATTAAGAAAATATTGTCAGTTAAATACGAGTAAAAACACATTATAAATGTGAAAACCTCACAGAATTCAGAATTTTAATTGCTTTCTAACTAAATCGGTTTTACCGATAATAAATCATTACCCATCCATCCAAATTTTTAAAGGAGTGGGGGTAAATTAAATCATATAAATAAGTCGTCGCGTCGTGGCCTTAAACGCCGAAACAGCTGTCACAATAATAACAACTAAAAATACTTGCAGAACTTAATAATAACATTATTAAATTTGATTTATGAAATAAAACAATAACTTTGGAGTTCTACGAATTAAACACAAAAACAATTAATAAGTAAATTACTGCTGACTTTGAACCGGGAGGTTGCTAGTTCGACAAACGGCATAAAAAAACTCACATAAATTTTGTGAGTACAGAATATAATATAATTGCACCTTTTGGGTAAAGTTAAACCTCAAAACCTGAACATAATTAATACGACCGAGTGTTACTTCTGGGCAAGGTCAGAAGGTGGGGTAATAATTGATTACACCGCAGAACTCCGTACGGGTGTTTGTTCCTTGCGGGGAAATATCTGCTCCGTTCACTCCGAACCAAACGGGCGAGACATTCCTATTAATAACCAAGGGAAAGTTTGATTTAACCGATACGGATTAATCCACGCAAATCATATGCCTATTCGATGACATCAACGTAGGGATTAATTATTATAATTGAATTATGTAGCACACTTGCGAAATATTTGAACGCACACATTGATTCCAATGTGAATGTGAATGCCAGAAAAGAGTCTACATTTTTTTATATATTACTAGAGTGCTTGCTGGTCGGGAATTCTTTGGCTTTGTTTATTATGATATTACATTATGATTGCGGTCGATTGACGAAAAAATTGGCAAAAAAACATGACCAAGGGATGAAACAACTTTAATACAAATTAATTAAATCAAATTTACTTGCATACGCCAGGATTTGAACCCGCGACCTTCGGATTCGTAGTCGAGAGCCTTGCCCCTCGACCACAGAGGCCGTTTGATTAAGTAAAAAATAAGCATTTGGATCATTGTTCTTTTTTAAACTTTCTTTAATTTTCATATGAGCCATCTTGGTGTTGTCATTTAAAACCCTTTAAACAATTAAAAATTATAACGCCCATAAACACATCTTAAACGATTCTTTCATCTTTGGGCAAAATACCTGAAATAATGGATTATTATCATTATTTAATAATAATAATAATAATAATAACAAAGCATTTATATAGCGCAGTTTTGTGTTATTTCACTTCAAGTGCGCTTAACTCTAAATAAACTTAAACATGATTAAATAACTCCATTCAGTGGTATTTCTACAGTGCTACTTTTACATACTATTTATACATTCTTAACATATTACATACATTCTTGCTTATTCTTAATATTACTCCTATAGTACTCCTTAGGTGCATATTCATAAAAAAAAATTACATTATATTATGCAGTATACATATGGCTATACAACAATAATACATTCACAATATTACTACAAGAATAGTAACATTTTAAGACAGGAGTCGGGTTATGTTCAGCAATAACGGACTTCACATAATTTTTTTAGAAAATATATATACGGAGGAAACCGAAACCAAACAACTACCAGAGGCTCGAGGAAATGACTTTTTATAATAAATTGAAAAGAAATTAAAATTTATAGAGAGAAGGATTTTTTAAATAAGTTTGTTTTTAAAGCCCGTTTAAATTCAGTCAATTTATGGATATTAGTAAGAGCTGGGGAAGTTTATTCCAAATGAGAGGGCCATTTACGCGAAAAGAGCGATCATAGTAGACGGCTCGATTTGACCTTGAATGTTCAATTAGACGATTAGTAGCATCTAGATCTGCTGACCTCAGAGTAAGCTGTCTATCACTTAAGTCCTGTCGGATGCATAGTTCAGATATATAGGCTGGCGCCATTCCCTGCAATGCTTTGAAGGTCAGTAAGCAGATCTTGAACTCTATTCTTTCAGGGCATCGAAGCCAATGAAGCTGATCCCTTAGAAGTGGGGTTATATGACAATATTTAGATTCACCAAATATCATTCTCGCCGCAGCATTGAAGACGGACTGGATTCTATTGAATTGTTTTTGAGGGAGGCCAGCATATGCACTATTACAATAGTCCATACGTGAAACAACGAAGGAATTTATGAGTGATTTTGCTCCATCAGAGGGAAGACATCTCCTGATTGATTTTACCTGCCTAAGATGGAAAAAACCAGAACTTACAGCTTTTGTAATTTGCGATTCAAGAGAAAGACTATTGTCTATAGTGAAACCTAGGAATTTTATTTCTGTAGAAGGAATTATATCTGTATCCTGAATACGTATTGGATTGGAATCAAGGAGGCCTTGCCTTCCAGGGGAAGCTATCCAAATAAATTCTGTCTTTGCTGGATTAAGTTTGAGTTTATTGACAGACATCCAACTTGAAACCGTATTAATGAAGCTAACTACCTCATTTTTTAGGACGTCTTTTTCATCCGGGGAACAAAATTTAAAGATCAGACGATCGTCTGCATAGCCTTGTGATTCAAAGCCAGCTGAGTGAATGCGGTGTTCAAGACGATTAGTATAGAGAATGAAGAGAATGGGACCTAGGACAGACCCCTGGGGAACTCCAAATTTAATGGGAGTTTCGGGTGATGTGCATTTATTGAAAGTTACTGAGGCTACTCGTCCAGACAGGTAAGATGTCATCCATTGGAGTACATCACCTCGAACGCCAAATTCGGTATCAAGCACATTTATTAGAATACTATGATCTACCGTGTCAAAAGCCGCACTCATATCAAGAACAGATACCAAAGCCAACTTACCTGCTTCCATCCCGATGATCAAGTCTGAAATTATTCGCAATAGAACAGTTTCGGTTGAATGAAACTGTCTATAAGCAGATTGATTTTTGGCAAACAGACCAGCGGAGTTCAAGTACCCTACCAATTGTTTGGCAACGATTTTCTCAAGCAATTTTGATAAAAATGGTAAGTTGGATATAGGCCTGTAATTATCCGTATTGTCTGTATCAAGATTTTGTTTCTTTAGAATCGGAGTAATAATAGATTTTTTCAGTGTGCCCGGTACAAGTGAATTTACTAGTGACTTCTGGATAATTGCGGTAATTACAGGCGCTATATCCGGAAGACATTTTTTTAATAGCCAGGTAGGTATGGGATCTTGAGCGCATTGCTTGTTTGGACAAGACATCACAGCTCGCGTGACATCGTCTTCCGTTACTGCGGCAAATGTAGTGAAGTCGCCAGAGAGCGGTTTAGGGGCAGAGACAGCGGGTGATCCTACCCCACTGAGGGCTCGAATTTTTTCTACCTTACTACTAAAATGTGCGGCAAGGCTATCCGCTTCTAGAGAAGATTCAACCTTGATGTTGGTCTCTCCAGACAAGGTCTTTATGTGTTGCCACAGTTTTCGAGGATTCTTTTCTGACTCAATTTGTTCACACCAAAAACTGGACTTTTTCTTTGTGACCTCTTCTTTGTAGCTTTTTTGTTTGAGAACCCATAGTTGCCGATTTCCGACTGTCGGATTACGTCTGTACAGTCTTTCAAATTTTCGCATTTCCCTCTTTTTCTGTAGACATTCAGTGTCAAACCATCTGCCGCAAATCCTAGTGCGGCAGACCTTCTCTGTGAAAGGAGCATTTTTATCCAATAATGCCAGTAACGTAGAATTATAAAGGATAACTAATTCTTCTACCTGTCTTTCACAATACTTTTCCTTATCACAGAGAGGCGAGATCTTTAAATCGTTACAAAAAGTTTATTTAGTTATAGAAACGCCCGAGAGGGAGTTGTTATTCGATCGAGAATAATCAAACATTCTCTAAAATCTGTCCGTTTTGCCATGGCAACCTGTCGGGAATGCGAAATGCGAGCCGGGAGAAATAATGAGAAAGGTATGGATTACCAATCTACTTTTAACATGGTCAAAATAAACACTGATAAATAACATTAAATAATAAAAGTACTTTGGTTGGAAATTAACCCATTCACAACCTACCGGAATTCTTTTTTATTCTAACTAACTAACCATCACGACCGTTTCGCCGCAGGGGTGGGCGGAGAGAATAGACCGCCACACAACTCTGTCTCGGCACACACTCCTTGCTTCATTCACATTTATATACCGTATATACTCTTGACATGACCTTACTGAAGTATTTGATTAACTTGATCGAGCCATGTCTTCCTCGAGCGTAAAATAATTTCCCTCAAAGCCTATGTCACCTTTGAGGATGCTGTGTGGAGGGTCTTTCTGATGAGAGGAAGGAGTGAACATGGATCTTAAAGAGACTCATGTTGTGGGATGGAGGAAACACAGAGGGTGGCAAATCGTTCCACAGCGTGGGTGTTGAACTCAAGGACAAGTCGTAGAGGCGACCCGTTCTCAGTGACACGCCAAAAACTTCCAAGCGCACCTTTCTTAATCTTAACCATTACTGTTACATCAGCCTTGCATTCTTTCCGGATCTCCCCATTTTTAAAACGGTCATACATAGATTTACCATACATACGCATCGGGGATCAAAAACAAAAGCGAAATTTTTAACGAAAACATCCGCAAACTATTAATCGATGGGGGTTTTTCATCCCATTTTATAACCATCAAATAGACGATTAACGCCATTTTTTTTAGTTTAAACATTTGAACGATCCCCGTTAACCGTCAATTCTCGACCCGTTCCAGATTTTACCAAATTATGAATGGCATTCGAAAACCTGATCGTTACCCAAAAATAACGAAATTAAAAAAAAAATGAAAAACGAAGTACATTAATCAATTTTCATGTAAATAGTAATAATGTTTTCTATAATTTATAAAAAAAAAAGAAGAGGAACGGCTCTGTTGGTGAGAGGGTTAACAACGACATCGGGTAAAGGATCTAACAGAATTAATTATTAATGAATTATTTCAGACCTAGTTGTATTATACAGAATAATTAAACACCCAATTGACAGCCCTGCCATCGTCGCCACTATCAAATTACATATGCGGACGAGGAACAAAAGACAAATTATAACATTTTACTGAAACACGTACACAAATGACGGCCTCCATGGTCGAGGGGTAAGGCTCTCGACTACGAATCCGAAGGTCGCGGGTTCAAATCCCGGCGTGCCCAAGTAAATTTTATTTAATTAATTTGTGTTGTTTCACAATTAATTAATTTAAAAATAATATATAGTATATTTGCGCGCGTTCCAGAGTGGAAGATACTCTCAGTATCGCCCTGGTGAAAGACCACCATTCAGAATTGAAACGTTGCTTGAAATGGCTTTTAGCTGTGTTTGATGACCAGATCTGAATAGCCAGGTATTCCCAAACTTCCTCTTCCCCTTCTCCTTCCCCTCCCCAATACCTTCAGCCTCACAACATTCCCCAATTGGAAATGCCATAGTCTCACTGGCTCCAGACGGTTGGGAGCAGTTGGGACTCTTGTGAGGTATTCATATAAAAAAAAAAAAAAAAAAATACTCACTAACCAATACTCATGATCTGGGCAACAAGTTTGGAGGTATTGTTGATATGAAGCTCTTCCTTCCTTGCCCCCCCCACCTAAGTTGACGTTCTGTCTCTCTCTTCTAATTTTCTATTAAATACCATGTATTTCTGTATTATGTTTAATATATTTTTATTCACCCCTGAGGAAGGTTCAGGTTGAATCGAAACCGGTTGGATGAAAAAATAATGAAGTGGAATTAAAACAAAGTTATTTTATTTTTTTATAATTATGTAGTCCCACAAAGTGTTTGCTACATGTAAAGATTTATTGTTGATATATTTGCTGACTCCATTTATTAAGAAAAGCGTCATCTAAACCAGCACTTTGATGAATCCTACAGTTAATTATTGCAGCTTGGATAATGCAGTGTTAATACAGATTTGTGTTATAATACTGTATGAGTTTTCGATTTTATTATTCTTATTAGCATTATATTATTCTATTCTAAAAATCCATGTCCAGATGAATAATCAAATAAATAAATAAATAAACAACAATTTATTTATTGGGAATTATTTATAGTTTATATGGCCCACAGAGAAGTTATGATACGCAATGGGAAGGCGTTAATAAATTAAAATTACAAGTGAAAGAATTGAGAAAACCGAGTGCGATATACATGAGATATTTGAGACGTGTGTCAATATATTGTAAAAGATTCAAGTGGACGGAAGGTTCGCAATTTCAAGGTTTCAAATTTCAAAGTCAGGTTAGTCGGGAGAGAAGTATAGGTACTACTCTTGGGGAGATCCATATCGTCTTTACGTTCCATATTTTCTAACCCTCCTAACTGCGTGGTAACAGTGTCATAGTTTTATAATAAATAAAAACAAAAATATATTTCCAAAGTAATTTATCAAAGCCACGTTAGCCAATTTAAAAGAAATCATGACAAAGAGCACATTCCTCAGCGTGGAAACTCGCCAAATATGTTGTCATATTCACTCCATTCGGAGAAGAGATCTCTCTACATCTTGCTATTGAGCAGTGGCGGCTGGTGACAAATATTTGCCAGAACACTAAAACTTCTAAATAATGGAATCAAAAATATGAACATTGAATGCATGAAAAACTTTCAACGAATTCGTAGACAAAATGAAAAAATCTAGGTAGCATCCTATTGAGGTATACAACCGGAATAAACATCAGCGTTAGAAATATAGACAACAACGTGATGCCAATTGGCATCATAGAGACAACACGGGATTCAGTCGATTACAAGCACCTCCCGGGTATGGATCTCCAATGATAAGTGCAAAATTCTTACAAGACTGGACATGTTGTTCTGGAAAAGATAGAAAAAAGTAATGGTGTAATCTTTCTTCGGTTATACGATAATCAATATTAGTGTAAATTGGCATTTTTAATGATAAAAAAAAACTCAAACGGCAAATAATGAAGTAGGCACGTCGGTAACTCAAATGCTCCGGGCCGCGGAGGGAAGCGGCCAGCCGTGCGACGCGGCAACTCCGCTCGTCCAGTTCGTCGGTGGTCGGATGGATTCGGGCGACATCGACAGCCGCATCACCCCACTTCCTACCTCACGCGCGGGGGCGATATTTTACACTGATTTTGACTGATCCCAAACTCAATGTGCTTATTGCAATAAAATTGAATTTGCTTCGTCGTGTCGACCGTGTCCGTCTCGAATAACGCAAAAAAGGTGTAGGTTTTTAACTTTTTTTTTAAAATTTTGTTCCGAATCCATTGTCAAACAGAATATAAAAATCTAAATTTCATAATATTAAACAATAAATCAAACTGGAAACACTTTTCACGAGTAGGAAATTCGAAAGCTCGAAAGTCTTTCAGGCCTGAACAAAAAAACGGGCTTACAGAAGCTTTTCCTTTCTTCATATTCCTCATTCATCTTATTTATTCTGACAAGTCTCTGTTTTTTAAGTGTATAGAACAAAATTAATTTAAAAAAAAAGGAAACATCTGCTTCGATTTAATTACTTGAAAATGGCCAATACTGAAAAGGTTACTGGTCGCCTCTGCTCGCAAGCGAAGGCACTTGGAATCAATGCCGTTAATTAATCGTCGCGTCAAAACGGCATAATACAGACATATTAGTAGACGTCAGTCTCGTGTCACGAATGGAATCATTTCACGCCAGCCGCACTGGCAGATGTGACGCACTTGATTAATCAGTTCCTTTGTATCTAATACCGAAGTAATGGAATACCGCTGAAAGCTCCGTTGGAAGCTCTCCCTCTTTCCAATAAACGACGAATGTAGTAGAAAGAGATAAGGTTAAAACAGAGCTCTCAGCAGCAGAAGCATAGGTACTGTGGGACATTCCGTAATAATAATTCTGTACAGTAATATCCACCGGGTTGTGGGGGCACGTGTTAAAGTTTATCTATTCGTTTTTTAACCGCTGATAGCTCCGTTGGAGCCTCTCCCCCTCTCCCTAAACGTAAACATGTAAGAGAAAGAGAGGGCAAAACGGAGTTTCCGACGGCAAGAAAATATGCGAGACATTACATAATATCAGGGATGAACGTATTGTATAAAAGAGGGCACGTGCTGAGACTTACGTAGTTAAGCTTATTTCTATTGGCACTGTTTACGACCTTCCAGTAAAGCTCTAATTGGGGAGAATTCTGAACGAGGACATACAAAAATACAGCAAACAGGTAAAGCCTCATTCATAAATGTTCGGCACCGAGAATTTTGTGGCTTGGGGGTTGACGCCGGGACATTTACACCCAGTGCTTATACGATGCTTCTCAGGTTCTTACCGTTGATTTTCGAGCAGATAAATAATATATATTTAAATGTAAATTTTTAATTAATTTCTTATTAATTTTATTATATTTATTCAATCTATTCAGAAAAATGTTTTACAGTAAGAACACTTTGTCCAACTGGGAAGTTTCCATTTTAGGACATTCAAATTGACAAGCTTTGTTCATATTGCATAATATATGAGAGAAAAAATAAATAAACATAGTATAATATAAAAAAGTATAGATACATTATATATTACATTAATTTCATTGAAGTGTGAAGTTAGATGGGTAATGGTCATAGAATGTATTTAATATTTTGTATCAAAGACCGAAACATTCTTGTTATTAAACAAGGTCGATAAATAATATGTTAGCATCTCTTATCTATATATATATCATCCACTGACCAAATATTATAATGACAGAGATTTAAACAGTAATTAGTAGCAGTCCATGGCCATGGTATGATGTTGAACGGACTGGTTGAACTATCTCGAATGAATGTTGCGAAGTCTGGGGACACAGCATTCGACCTGCCATTTAGTCTGAAGTCAGTAACTAGTTAACATCCTTCTTTAGAAAAGGCTATTAATAATAGCAAGTGTAAAGCGCCATTGAGGTGATTATATCAGTAAACGGCGCAATAGAAAAATGCCCATTTTCATTACGTGCAAATTTTAATTTGCACTTAATCTGTATAGTTTACCAAAGGGTGTGAGACATGCCCTTAACTCTATGGAGGTATTATGTACTTAAGTATTGAACAGAACGTAGCTTTGTTCTGCGAGAGCAAAATAATCTGAATTACGATTCGCGAGAAACATTATTTTCCAAGATACCTACGCGTTTTGAGAAAAACAGATCAAACGATATGAGAATTCCAGGAAAGCATAAAGAAAAGCGTTAGTAATAAGAAAATTACAGAAAACATTTCCCGAGAAAATACTTGTCTCTAACAGAGTTTGTTGACAACCAAAACACGAGTAACTTGGGCTTATTATAATACAAGTATCTAAAACCCGGATTCGCTACAGATTTCAACAATATTCAAACGTTTATTGAACGATTGAAAAACATGAAATCAAAAATATACCATCCTGTCATATTTATTGAGAGTATAATAGATATTTCAAAGCTCCATACATAATTACGTATTTGAGTTTTCCATATTTTATGACACCAGAACTCACCGTTTGATAGTTATAGCTGATTCATACCAACAGATTTCTCCTTTAGAGTCGAGATGTAAACACGTATACGAGTTGTTACATAACGCAAATACCCCATAAATACTAGCCACTCGTTAGGTTAGCACCCCTAGCGACAAAAGGAGACATCACTCTTACGCGGCCCCCGGTTCCGCCCGCACGCTCTCAACGCGGCACTCTCTCTGTGGACTCGGCCTTGTCAACATCCTCCCCGAAGTGCACCATCCACCATGGACCTGGCAATGGATTATTACCCGGACACACGACCGACGACCGCCATTCCCAACCGTGAGCTGTATCTTGGTTATCCCCATTTCATTGTGTTGTAATTCTATTTCGAGTCACATTTAACAATGCCGTTCGTAGAGTATTTCAGAGAGAACTTGCCCGTAATATTATTTGTAATATGTAGGTTAGCCTGTTCCCCTTGTGTAATCTTACTATGTCTGTGCCCCTTTTACCGAGTAAACCACTGATTTCTGAAAGCATCTGAGTGTTTTAATTGATAAAGTCTCGAGTCACAATCCCCAATTATAAGACTGCCTGTCGATTCACGATCCTGAAGAAGAGCTCCGAGGCCTGCCGATGATGAGCTAGTCGTAGGTCCCGAGTTCCCTGGAAGAAAACCTCTCTCAGGGTAAACACACACACACACACACACACTGTCTCCCGCAAATTCACCTTCCCAACCTTCCTCCACACCTTCTCCCGCATTCCCGCATTCCCCGCACAAATACATATCACTACACTGGCGCCCCACGTTGACAAGGCCGAGTCCACAGAGAGAGTGCCGCGTTGAGAGCGTGCGGGCGGAACCGGGGGCCGCGTAAGAGTGATGTCTCCTTTTGTCGCTAGGGGTGCTAACCTAACGAGTGGCTAGTATTTATGGGGTATTTGCGTTATGTAACAGAGTATACCGGTGTTATGTAAATAATTCATGTATTAAAATATAAAACTAATAGTAATAATAACTAACTAACCATCACGCTGTTTCCCTGTATGAGTAAGCAGAGAGCTTCATTCACATTTATTTATTTATGATTTTATTAATTTATTAATTTCTATATAATTTTGATGTTTAAGGTAAAGCATAAATATAAAAAATATATATTTATAGAATTTTTTTCATAGTCCTCCTCACTAGGAGATCCTGTGCTGAAGCGAACTAGGTTTTGAACAAGGGGATTTCGGCGACTTCTATGTTTCAAATTCAAGGTTTGGGTAGGGTATTTCCAGTTATTTCTATGACGTTGTTTTAAGAATACTAGTCAGTTCTTCTTCTGTTATTTCCTTAAGCCAAGTTTTGCTGGACTTAATGCAATTATTGATTGATTTACTTTGTTTGATATTAAGTGGGAGTTTATTACATAATTTTACAGCTAAAAATTAAGAGCTTCTTTGTCCAAAAGTAGTATTACAGTTTGCTCTGGTATTATGATTACATACATACTAATACGTTATTCTGACTCTTGACATGTACTCAAGTATTTGGTTCACTTGATCGTACCATGTCTTCCTAGGGCGTACCCTACTTTTTTTTCCATTCACATTCGCGTCATACATTCAACGTACACTCCTTTCGTCGTTCGACCGCTCTACGTGGCAAAACCATCTAAGCGTCCCTTTCTTAATTTTACTCATTAGTACGCTCACATCAGCATTGCATTCTTTGGAATCTCAACATTTTTCCCATGGTCATAAAGGATATAACCACACATACGCCTCAGAGATCTAATTTTTCCATCCCAGTTCAGTATACTTTCAACCTTCCTCTACCAGTTCCATGCCCCACTGCTATAAATCAGGGTTGGTATCATTATTCCGTTGTGAACTGCTAGCTGCGTTTCGTTATAATAATAAATAGATAATTTGTATAGTCACATTTTTGTGAAAGTACTCAGAAGCGATAACTTATTGGGAAAAGCAGGCAATGAAAAATAGTCACTTGATAGAATTAGCAATAGGAATGTTTTTAAATAATTAATTAGTAATTACTCATTTTATTTTTAAAGTGACGTATTCGAAATATTAATATATACAAAATTATTCGAAACACCAATCGATGCAAATGTTATTTTTATTATACCCATGATTTAACTAAGTGTACAAATAAGGGCATTTCCTTGAGGTGATTTTTAACAAATACGGCGCTATACAAATAATCTAATTATTATTAAGTACTAGCTGGCTCGCTCGGATTTTTTAAAATAAAGTTAGGAAGTTGAGAATTCTTGCTTGTCATTTGAGTGCCATAACTGATTTGAGAGAGAGTAATGCCTTGTGACGACTATTTTTATTTAATTTTTTTTTATTATTTATTCATCTTATAAGTTTGGTACAGAGTTTACATTTTTTAATTTTTACAACTACCAAACTAGGCACATGCCCGTATTATGGTAGTCGAAGTTTGTTGTATACCTACATGTAATACAATAAGATAGGAATAAAATCACAATTCCTGTACATATGTAATATGTTGAAATAAATATACATATTTAAATATGTATAGTTAAAAAAAAAAAAATAAGTTCACATATTAATAATAACCTCTTTTACGATGCAAGACATTCCTTGAAATAATTTCTTCCTTTTGTAAATAACCAATTTTGAACAATGAAGGTAAAAAGGTTATCAGATTTCGATTTCCTAGTATCAGTACTCAGTGAGTTGAACATTTTGGGAGCATTATACGAGAACTGTCGTTGGGCGAAAGCTGTTTTCGTTTATACTATCTCTAAACAAAGAAACGCTGTTTTGAAAATTTTATTTCATTCCCAACATTTATTTTTTCAATACATATCTAAATAAAAAGAGTTCTTAAGTAGGTACCTACTTGTGTTTTCCATTTTGAAAATATTCTACCCAAAAAGACCTTCTTTTGAGTGGTGCATCTAGGGGCTAACCTCAATACAACATGGGGGGTTCAATGTTTTTCATACTAATTTTAAAACGTTATAGCAACAGTTTTACATATTGTATTTTTTTCAAACTAAACCTTCTAAACCTTCCCGGCACTAATAAGAACAAACTGTGCTATTTTCAGCGAAACCGGTCGAGAAATTTTCGAGAAAACCGAGGAAAGACAGACAAACATTAATTTTTATATATAGAGAAGAGAAGAAGATATTATTATTGCATGATGCTGTGGGAGTTTTTTGCTGTAAAATAAAAGTTGCGGTCAGCAAATTGTTGATAACAGCAGCTCCTACCGTTTAATACAAAATAAAAGAAAAATGGGAGGCGTTCTGAAAAGTTCTAAAGGATGCAGAATTAGTTGTAAAGCACGGGGCAGTAAGACACGAGGTTGCTGATGTTTATAGGAGCGGTGCAGAAACTGTACAGTGCGCGCGGTGCACACCGATTTGAAGTAAAATATTTTATTTTTTATTATTATTACCACTGACGTTAAAATAGATAGACTCGCCTTAAAGTACCATTTCGACGAGGTCACGTGACACCCATTCTGACACCAGCCTAGTTCACTGCCGTCCACGTTTGTTTCGCGTGATTTTGAGTGCGGTAAGCAAATTATAAAACATTTATAAAAGGGTGAAACTAAATACTACAACAAAATATTCGGTTTTTGTAAACAAGCCGAACCTTTTTACTTATTTGCTGTTTTACTTTTGGCGGTACGCAGAGCCGACCCCCTTAATTTGGTTTCTTCTCTTATCATGCATATTAGGGTATCAATATGTATTATTTGCTCTATGACTATTGCGCATTTTATCTCGTTCTTTGTCATCGCTGTACTTATATACAGATGAAAAATAAGAGTTTTTTTTTAAATAGACACCACTTGAAGAAGAAGCGTTGTAGAGGGTGGTGTCAGACGACAAAAATATTAAAAGAAATTAGCCTGCATGGTTTAGCAATAAAATTATTATTTATTTTTAATTTTGAAACTGTCAATTCATGGTGGAATTCCATTTTAAAAAGAATTTTTTGATTAAAAAAGCTTTTTAACTTTTTTTCCACTTATTTATATCCGACCGGACCGGTTTCACCCTATCACAGGTATCGTCAGACTGGCACAATTAAAACTAAATCTATGGGATATATAGCATAAATGTCAGGAGTGAGTCCCATTACTTTCTAATATTGTTTTTGTTTATGACTTAAAATTTGTTTTATTGCTGACGGTACTATTTACTATAACTAACCAACTAACCATCACGCCCTTTCTCCGCAGGTGTAGGCAGAGAGGACGGACCGCCAAACAACTCGATCTTGGCATACACTTCTTGCTTCATTCACATTCATACAACGCCTCATACATTCTCTTCTGTTATTCCGACTTCTGACATGGCCCGACTATTATGTTCTTAAAACTAATTTCGGGTTGGTTTATTACCCTCTGGAAGACGGATTACGTTGTGTTTTTTAAGAAATATATGGGTTTTAAAAAAAAATCCATAAAGTCATTCGCGTCATCTTTTATTTGAACAGATGGTTATTTCTGGTTTTGTTTTTCCTTGTGATTTCCGTCCTGTTTGCTGAAATTGATTAAAAAACATTTGTAACTATCTTCGACTTGTATATTTCAGACCGGACCGGTTTCACCCTATCACGGCCATCTTCAGAGTGGTACAATTAAAAATAAATCTATGTTATATCTTATACACCGTTATATACTATTTAACATTACATATTATATACCATAGATTTATTTTTATTTATACCAGACTGAAGACAGCTGTGATAGGGTGAAACCGGTCCGGTCTGTAATAAACAAGTGAAAGATAGTTACACAGGCTCTTTAATAGATAAAAAATAACAAAAATGCATTAAACAAATAAATAAACTAAATACAAAGTTTTATCTGCCGATAAAACTTTTATCTATGGTGGGAAATGTGTAAACACATTTATTCTTCAATTTATCTCCGACAATAATGTAGATATTAAGATGAAAATTATAATATATATGTAAATAATAACCATTGAGGTATATAAATAGAGTCTGCATTCCTTGCAAAATATTGTTCCCGCGCGTGAAGTAAGAAGGAGGTGGAGCGGTTGCCGATGTCGCCCGAATCCCTCCAACTGCCAAAGAAACCCAACGAACGACTGGCCGCCGTCTGGAGCGTTTGAGTTACCGGCGTGCCAACTTAAAAGTGCTCCTTGAGTTTTTTTAACATTAACAAAGCCAATTTACACGAATATTTATGATGGGAAAACCGATGAAAGGTTATACCGTTGCTTTCTGTGTCTTTTCCCGAACGACGTGTCCAATCTTGTATGCATTTTGCAGTTATCATTGGAGATACATACCCGGCGAGCGCTTGTAATCGACTGAAGCCCGCGTTATCTCTATGATGCCAATTGGCCGCATGTTGTTGCCTATATTTCGAACGATGATATTTACTCCATTTGAATACCTCTATGATAATAAGAGATTAGCACCTGTTGATATGCCAAATTAATTGGCTTAGCAGGACTTGTATTTTATAAATAAATAAGTAATAGTAAATAAATTGTCGATATTTTCCTCAACGAGTGTGTAGGTTTGGTGACTTTTGACTGAACGAAGAAGATATATTATTATAATTTCATTAATTTAAAAAAAAAAGGTCCAATAAGTTTGTGTATCTCTGTTCACAACGTTCAACAGTGGGTACATATCTAGCATTTAACATTTAACAGAAGCTTCTGTCGATATTGTCTCGGGCAGGAGGGTGGATAATTAGCCATTCGGCGGTGAAGGCCGAATGATGGTAGAGTTGATAGGATAGTCGCTGCCGCGGGGAAAATCGTCCCGTCCCGCCTCGCCGAGGAGGCGTGCCGGCACTGGAACACTTGCCAGCCATTAGCGCTAACACCATGTGAAACGGGCCGGCATCTATCGGGTTAAATCTTAAATCAACAGGCTACCTCAATTAAAATTCTTCTTTTCAATAACTAGTCGTCTTTTAATGATAATAAAAAGGAGGTGTGTTTTAAGAGATGAACATATTTTAAGCTGTGGGTATTATTAATTTAATTTTTAAAAAAGCATTTAATTGATAATAATATCAATACTAAGTGCAATCCTGCTTTGCTGTCAGCAGATTTTAGTGCTGATAAACCGATTAGTTGAACCCTCCCGGTCAAATAAACCCTTGAATAATATTACCAACTTCTAGATTTTAGCAGAATTCAAGCGCGTCTTAAAAACCAAATTGTTCAAAAAATCATATCTATATATAGAAAAATGAATATTTGACTGTCTGTGCTCGATTTTCTCGAAAATTACGCGGACGGTTTCGCTGAAAATCGCACTTTGAATGAAATCCAATGTGTAAAATTGTTGCTAAAACGTTTTAAAATTAGTATGAAAACATTGAACGCGCATTGTATGGAAGTTAGCACATAGATATACCAGTCTAGTTAGCCACAGATTACGTATTCAAAAGAAGGTTTGTTTGGGTAGAATATTTTCAAAAAGGAAAACACAAGTAGGTACCTACTTAATAACTTCATTATTTAGATATATTTTGAAAAAAATAATGTTTGGAATGATACAAAAATTTCAAATTAATGTTTCTTTGTTTAGAGATAGTAATAGTCGTCACAAGGCATTACTTTCGCTGTCAAATCAATCATGGCACCCAAACGATAAGCAAGAATTCATAACTTCATAACTTTATTCAAGAAAAAAAACCCGAGCAAGGCCGGGGGTACACATCAGCTAGTCCTATATAAAATATAACTTCATGTACGTAGAAATAAAGTTCAGAACATTTATTCTTTTGATCCTTCATTACTTATTTAGTTGCGGTTTTCTCTCTACGTGAATCCTTGTTATTCAATGCCCTTAGTATCCAGTGAAAACTATGTACATAATGTCATAAAAGATTATCTTGCACCTTTGTTATTTGTACCTACTTATTATTTACACCCCTAGCTTATACTAAATTGTTATATTATAATATCTATAATGTTCATCTAAGTGAGTCTGCTACTCGTGAATATTTTAATTTGTATACGTGTAATATATATGTTATTTTATAATTATATTACGTTAGGTTATTTAGTGTATATTTTCTTGATCTTTTACATTTGATTATTTATACCCCTAGTTAATTCTAAATTGTGCATGTATATATAGTATACCTCTTATATTAAAATTATATTAGGTTACGTTAGTTAGTGAAAAGCGCATTTGAGGTGAACCTTCACTAAATGGTGCTATACAAATTAACTTTTATAATTATTAGCCTGCATATAATAAATAAACAAAAACAGGAATTTTCATATTTACAAAAGTCGCGGGCTACGGTAGGGGGAAAGATTAGCGGAATAAACAGCCAATAAAGAAAAATGTGGAAGTTAATAATTTAATGCAGAAACTTTAATAGCATATCTGCATGTAATAACATCCCCGAATACAGTTTCAAATGAAGGTGCATTATTTCTAAATTGAGCAATATTTAAATAAATTATTATTTTATTATTATACCAAAGAAGTGTATGTATATAAGTGAATTTAAACATTTTTTTTAAGTGTCTTTAAAAAAAATCCAAATTCTTCTACACATTACTTAAACTGAAAAGACATTAATCACAATAATTAGTTTCGTAGGCAAATATCCTTGCACAATCACATTTCACAAAGGTTCAAAATTGTTGTATTAGCCTTTCAGAATATTCCATAAACAATGAAGCGTTAAATAACAATGCAATTATTAATGTTATGTTGCTAAAACATGACGGAATACTGTTTCCTCATTACTGGGTGTAAACATTGGCACATGGCAAATTATTGAGAAACGATTGCCTGGGATGTTTTGCTCGTCCACAATAGAGCGCGGAGAGAATGAGCCTTGTGTCCGAGGAATCGGCGTGAATCAAGACGAATGTTTAAGTACATATCGGATTGTCAATTATTTCAACTAATAAGGAACTCCGGTGAAAAATATAATGGCTTTAAAAATATGTATTCATATAGATCAGCAAACGCCGATTCTGAATACATAACTTGTATTATATATAATTATACGTAGAACGTATAAATTGTTATTCATAAGCAAATCAATTATCAATACGGATATTATGATAATATTAATGCTCAATAATATTATTATTCTTTGAAAATAAGGTTTCTAAAAGGGTACATAATTTTATTACTTATGTTTAGTTATGGTTAACAATGAATTGAATATAAAAGGATGTACGGTAAAACTCGTCCTTGTTTTGAAATTTGACATTCTAACCTCAAAACTGATCAAAACCGACCGGCTATAAATTTAGAGCGTTTTGGCGGTCTTTGAAAAATTGAAACTTTCAAAACTATTTTAACAAAAAACGAAATATACTGGTATTTAAGTGTACCAGACGTGTTTAAACTTATTGGTTCGATCGTCGAATTTTCATTTTTATTTCTTAGTTTCTTATTGGTCATGAAGTGACGAAACATTTAAAAATTACTGTCTCTAAATGTACAGGTTCTTTATACAAATAGAACGGCGTCTTTGCGATCGAAGTTCGAAAATTGTCAGACTCCGACGTGGTAAAATACCGTGTTGCGAGTCCCTTTCATTCTTAGTATTAGCATTATTATCGATTGTTATTTGCATGTTATTCTTATAGTTGAAATTGAACCTGTAAATCTCCTCAAAGCGGCATAATAAACCTTTTGAATAATGCCGTAATGAGGAGATAATAATTTGTTAATCATAATTTGTTTTAACCATTTCATGTTTATTGCTCCCTACGACCAGACAACGAAGCCACAAAGCGCTATGTTATCTGGACGTGGGAAAACATTGACAGCAGTAAACACAGCTAGAATTAACCTGATCGTAGTGATTTTGTGTAGTACAAAACCTTTTTAATTTTTTCATGTAATATGTTAAAATGTAATTTAAATGTCGAAATTCAGGCGTCCGCCGACCTTGAATAATTCGGCCAAATGAGCTCCCGACAGTTTTAGGCTCACTATATACGCTGCGCGCCAGTTTGGCAAGCGCGTCCCCCCCGCGGCAAGGAGAGGGGTAAAATGCTTGTCGCGTTCGGGAACTCAAATAAATAGGCTAACTTTGAAAAATAAAACAGTTATAACTTTTACAACTTGTGAGCATCAACAAAAGTCTTTTCTTCGCCGTCACCCTCTCCATCATTTGCTGCCTCGCTGACACCCTCTGCCTGAAACAGTCCTGGGCCTACGTCCTCGAGACAAGAGGACGTCACTGCAAGGCCAGGACCCGGCAGAGGAGTGGCCCACCTAGTGCCCCTCACATAGACCACTGGGTGCGTGAGGAACAGCACCATCCACCTACCCTACAACCCTACAACGGAAGAAAGTGGCTCTGGATCCAGCACCTACACACACATTTACAGTCTTGTAACGACACTAGTCGCTTACATTAAGTTTGAACGTCATTGTTGATAAAAAAATAAATAGACTGGAGTTCCTTATTGCGGTGAGAGACTAATGTGGTAATCGCATAAAATAATATTATTCTAATTATTAATGAAGAACTTATGTTATTATATCGCCTATTCAAAGATGGTTTCACGCCGGGAATGTAAGATTTGGTATAATAATAATAACAATAATAATAAGGGCAATGGCGGTTCGTGACTTTTGAGTAAGCCAGAGAGTGGTAAGATTGAAAAATAGGACATTATTGATGTTGTTGACGCCGAAATTATTAAAAAAAAAAAAAACAATTTGCCGTATGAATTTTTTTCAGTTAAGTGTGCACTCTCCCAACTACCACCTAAATCTACATACAAAAAAAAAAGAAAAAAAAAAAAAAATTAAATCGTTTTCAGCTAAAACAAAATCAATAAAGTCGTATTTTTCAATCTTATCACTCTAGCTCGCTCAAAAGTCACGAGCCGCCACCGAATAAGAGGTATTTATTCCAGAAGGTATACAGGGGTAGTGCTATGCAATACATTCCACAAGTAATGATAATTAAAAAATAAATAAAATTATACGAAAAGATTATTTTTTACAGTAAAATATAGAACACAGGAGACGGAGGGAAATAATTTCCGTCAAGGCCTATACTATCTTTGGGGATGCTGTGTGGAGGGTCTTTTAGAGGATAGGAAGGAGTGAACTTGGGTCTTGAAGAGACCCATGTTATAGGATGGAGGAAACACAGAGGCCGGCAGATCATTCCACAGCCGAGTTGTTGAACACAAGAACGAATCGTAGAAGCGACCCGTTCTCATGTGACAAATTTCAGCTGAGTGCAAATGTTGGGCGCGCGTTTGGCGTGTTTCCTGACTATGCACCGATGCCAAAGGGATCAATGACGCTAGTTCCTCAGAGCATCTTCCATTAAAATACCGGTAGAACAATGACAGCATTCCCACCTGACGTCTGTGCTCCAAAGATTGCAACCCGTTTGTTAAGATAGGCGAATCTATCTCAAACGGACCGCCAGTTTCTGCAGAGTCAAGGGTTTTTTTCAGATATTTTGGGATTCCAGACCATAGGTGGCTGCCAAATTCTACAGTGGGGCGCACTTGCGATTTGTACAGGGTCAGCAGTTGTGTACTATTAAAGCATCTGCGGGCTCTGTAGAATACGCTTCTGAGAGGCTAACTTTACTCGGGCTTCGATGGAGCCCCCATACCTGAGCTGGTCACTTAAGATTACACCAAGCTTATCAATGGAGGGCTTGTTGAGAAGATTGCTTCTATTAAAGGAGACTAGATTGTCATTTCGATCCATTCTCTGCTTCAAAGCCCTCCGAGCCGTTGGAGTTTGTGTGCCCTTTGGGGGCTTGTCAAACAAAAAGCAATCATGGACTGTACTGTCATCCGCGTAACAATGGATTGGTGCACATGTCAAGAGGTCATTGATGTGCAACAAAAACAATGTCGGAGACACAACCGATCCTTATAGGACGCCAGCATTTATTGAATGCGAGGAAGAGATGAAACCATCAGCAACCGTCTGAATCGATCTCTCCCTCAAAAAGTCGGCAATCCACGTATACAAGGAAACGGGAAGTCCGCAAGAAGGCAATTTGTTGACAAGTCCTCGGTGCCAAACCCGGTCAAAGACCTTAGAAATGTCCAGTGAGACCGTTTGAATCTCACCATAACGTTCCAAGCACCGCCCCCAAACATGCGTTACATACGCGAGAAGATCACCACACGAGCGGTTCCGCCAGAATCCGTACTGGCGGTCGTTAATGATTTTGTTATTTTCGAGGTATGTGAGCAGTTTGTCGTTGATCACACGTTCCATCACCTTGGACAGAACTGATGTGATCGCTATGGGGCGGTAGTTGGCCGGGTTGGAGCGGTCACCTTTCTTAGGTATAGGATGAATGACTGTTTTTTTCCAATCAGAGGGCACACACCCACATTTCAGGGACATTTTAAAGAGCTTAGAAAAGATTAATGAATAAAAAGACCAAAAATAAAGTTCATAGTAGATATGTGAAGGTCTCTCTTCTCCAGGATTGTCCTATTTCTCAGGGTTAAATTCATTTTGCTTAACTGCGGTTTCGATTACAATACATTTTTAAAGAGTTTGAGGTTTAATTATCATAGTAGTAAAGATTTTAAGTGCATCACACATACTTAGCACGGGTAGTTTTTTAATAATTTTTAGAATTTAAAGCATTCTTATCTGACATTTCGGGCTTTTGGATAGGTACTTTAAAACATCACAATTTCGTTAATTCAGTTCATTTAATAGCATTATTATGCGACATATTTAATAACTCAATACGATATTATTGTTAAAACTATACATATATCGATATTTTTAAATAATGTCATTCGATGAAGGACAGCAGATGTCATCCGAGAGAACCGGAACCGCATTTAAGCAAAAGTTTTTAAGTCTAAGGATAAGGAAAATGCCTTATCCTTTAAAATAATCAGAATCGGGCCTCGGGGGCCATCGGGGGAGCTGAACCAAACATGGTAGCAATCTCAAGATTAGGGGGGTCATAGAATTAAAATGGCATTTAATCAAATGGTGTACGTAATATAGTAATATGTCAACTTACTTACCCAATCTGACGCATTGAGCGTTTGAATTACAACGCATAGAGCAGTGTTGTGATGAATTGAAAACATACCTGAAACAAGAAAAAGAAAAAAACTGTTAAGTTAATAATCATACACTTTCAAACAATAACTTCAAATTTATTTATGTATTTGAAACACACATTATTAAACAATAAAATGTAAAGAGGCCTTGACTGCCCAACCGGGAACAAATCCCGTTTTAGGACAGTCAAATTGACAAGTTTAGTTCATATTAAGTGCCATTATATAAAAATAGAAGGGAAAAAAGCTAGTATTGACACAGTATGGTAATATAATATATCTAGAAAAAAAGTATAATAATTAAGTATAAAGAGATGTGAAGAATAGTAAAGAAAATCACTCATGAACGTACTTTTGAAGAGATGAGAAAAACAAATATTATAGAGTAAACCCTTATGTATATGTGTTTGTTAGGTACAGGTTGGTGCTATGAGGGAAAAAATGCGTTATAAATTGAGTACTATAAAATATATAATATTATTGAGTAATATTGATAAGGTTGAGTTACGTATCACTCTGCTTTATGTGCCGACGACGAAGGTCAGGGATGCAGCCCGAAGAGGGCGTAGCAAATAGTTAATAACATATTCAACATATTTTATTCATATAAGTACAAAAAGTAACTTTAGTAAATTGTTTATGACCAAATGTTTGTCCTTTTTCCTTCCTTTGGTTAGGGTTTTTAATCCAGTTAAGATCGTTTCCCAAACAACACAAAAAAATGTAACATAAATTCAGTCAAGTAAATCAAACCATGAGATGGTAATAGTAAGAAGGCCAAAGCGCCACTAAGGTATATGTGTGTAAATATTAAAAAAATAAATTAAACAATTAACTGACAGAAAAAAAAATGTATACATAATTACACAATAACTGATAGTAAGGTGCAGCATACTTGCAACATACCGCAGCTTGTAAAAATCTTAAACGTTATCCTAAAGCGCCCACGATGCTCATTGTTGCGACCAATTGATTGTTTGCGATTGCAATTTGAGACTTCTCACCGAGGGGAAATGATGAAAATTTTAGCTAACTAACCATTACACCATTCATTCATATTTTGGCGCTCTCGTAGAAGCCGGCAGCTTTTTATAAGCGCTCCAGTTTATCTGGGAAATATTGCTAAGTTCTTAATTTTTCCGGTGTTAAAATAGCGTAAAATAACCGCAATAATTTATAGGTTACATTTATAAAAATCATATAATTTTAGTGTGACCGTTTCGGGCTTAAATCAAGTTTATAATAAAAATCAAATAAAAACCCAAACATTTTAAGTTCAAATCTGTCACGTTGTTCTAAATTAACCCAAAAGCATCGGTCATCGGTCGAAGGCGTTCGCCACATGTGCTTGTTAAAAGACCTTTGCCTGTTAAAAGCCTAGGGAAGTGTCCAAAGTGAATGGTTGATTTACAATGTTATTCTTTGAACTATTGTAAGCAACATCGTTTACGACCGGGCTGCACAACGCAAACTTAATAGTGAATGTGTCATTTTGGACCATTTAATAGCTGCAAAGATATCGTTGTATAACCTTGAACGTTGTACCACAACCGCAACCCGTAAAATTAGATTTCGTGGCTGCCGAGAAAGACGCAATAGGACAAGACATTTGACGAGAAGATCTTCTGCTGTCACGGCGACCTGAGTTCTGACCTCCAGTCTACAGAGCAGATCCGGTGCATCATGCGGCCCACGGACGTGCCCGACCAGGCTGCTCTGCGACCTGCTGTGGTCCGACCCCGACAAGGACACCACCGGCTGGGGCGAGAAATGGACGACACGCTGGTGTGCTCTTGCCAGATCCTGAAGCCGGCCGACAAGCGCCACCTGGCGTACGGGCAGACCAACACCAAGCGTCCCGTCAGGCCGCCCAGGGGCGTCACCAACAAAGACAAAGAAAATTGGATATGGATATGGATCAGTTCCCCCAGCCCCCGTCCTCATCCGCCGCCCAACTTCACATGACTCCTATCATTTGTATTAGCGTTTTGCAATATATCGTAAGGAATAAATACAGTTAGAATTTTTTTTCTCAATTTAACATGTATGAAAACTTAGATCAAGCCGTATTTATTTTTGATAATTTAACTGCATCTCTTTATATGGTCTATAAATAATGTGTAATGATAGCCTGTCCAAAAAAAATGTAATAGATGTAATATAGGAATAATGTAAGAATAGGAAGTAAGATTTGTACAGCGCCCTTGAGGTGATTTTTCACAAAAACGGCGCTATAAAAATCATCCGATTATTATTATTATTATTATTACACCGTTTCTCCGCAGGGGTGGGGAGAAAGGACGGTCCGCCAAACAACCCGATTCTGGCATGCTCTTTGTGAGGGGCCAGAGGGGGCACCCCAAGTTGGCGCCAGATGGGGCCCTGACGACCGAGATCACATAAGAAAAAGGAATTTATGGTCACCGGGAGGCCAGCAAACTCAAGCGGCTAGCATTTAGTAGGTCACCTGGAGTTTAATACTGATTATTGACATTACTAGTTAGATTTCTATGTTCAGTGGTGTCTCACAAGGACAAGGAGTTTCCAGTGCCAAATGGGAGGTAAGCGTGATGACGCTTAACCCATGCGCAGGCGGCCATTGCCAAAGGCAAGTCGCTCTGTCGTTTACACCAACCTATCGGTACCAATCCCGGTGTTTCTCTGACGAGCCAAGCGGCACCGATGACGGGAAGAAGTCTCGCCCCCGGTGGCGGAACCCGGAACCAGAACCATAATAATCCTCGCGTATGAACGAGAGTCTAGAATGCATCCTAATTGTAGTGAATTCGTTACGTAACAACTTCTTCCTTCATTAACA